>CM053326.1:2495105-2521769 GCA_028583605.1 Dastarcus helophoroides
GGCGAAACTCTTCTGAACTAAAAATTGGTACAAAGGATAAGAAAGTTTAGACAGAAGAGCACGGTAACTCTGCATGTTCACCATACCAGAGACGAAACTCTTCTGAATTAAAAATTGGTACAAAGGATGAGAAAGTTTAGACAGAAGACCACGGTAACTCAGTATGTCCACCATACCAGAGGCGAACCTCTTCTGAATTGAAAATTGGTACAAAAGATAAGAAAGTTTACAGAGAAGAGCACGGTAACTCAGTATGTCCACCATACCAGAGGCGAAACTCTTCTGAACTAAAAATTGGTACAAAGGATAAGAAAGTTTAGACAGAAGAGCACGGTAACTCTGCATGTTCACCATACCAGAGACGAAACTCTTCTGAATTAAAAATTGGTACAAAGGATGAGAAAGTTTAGACAGAAGACCACGGTAACTCAGTATGTCCACCATACCAGAGGCGAACCTCTTCTGAATTGAAAATTGGTACAAAAGATAAGAAAGTTTACAGAGAAGAGCACGGTAACTCAGTATGTCCACCATACCAGAGGCGTAACTCTTCTGAGAGGATTTTTTTTTAAAGTAGTGGAAAATCCGTTACGGACATCTGGGAAGATGACCCAGGTAGTGTCGGACTTCCGCTCAAACTACGGGTACCGTCTAAAAACCTCTACTTCTTCGGGCCGGGCCCTTGGCCCCCAATCCCGCCGTCGGAACAGTACAATAGTGATGGAGCACTATTGTAAACTGTTTTGCCTGAAACATAAGAAACAAACAAAACAAAAAATTTCCGAAATGGAAGTCGTAGCCTAGAGGACCATCCTTGGTCTCCTAATCCAGGTTGGAATGTCTGGATCGTAATCCAATGCCTGTTGACCTAGTTCGTTGGGATGCGTTTGCGCTCTCGCCATCGCCCTGGAAATAATTTCCTTAAGAAAATCTCTTACCAAAGGTAGTTCAGCTTCCCTATGGAATTGATTGTTTCTTACAAACCATGGAGCATCCATGGCTTGTCTTAGAAAGACTTCTGGAACGCCTGGAGTTTCTTCATCAGATTATTCGTCGCCTGCGACCAAGCTACAGATGCGTAGGTCATCGCTGGTCTTATAATTGATTTGTATAGTAAAACTTTAAGTCCAATGGACAGGTTACTATTTCTACCAATAATCGCTTGCAGCAGTCCCTTCGGCATTTTGGCTTTGGACACTGCATAATCGATGTGTGCCTAGAAAGTAAGTATTTTGTCAAGAATTACACCTAGATACTTTGCCTGAAGTTTCCAGTCTACGTTTTGCCCATGAACATCTACATGTCCATACGGTTTGAGTCTTGTTCGGGTGAAAAAGACTGCTTGGGTCTTGTCTGCGTTGACTTGGATTCTCCATTGACCGAAGTAATCTAGTAGACTGTCTGTTGCCTCCTGAAGTCGTCTGGTGACCAATTCTGGACTGTAAGAATACGCCAAAAAAGCTGTGTCGTCTGCGTAAGCTGCCAAAAAGGTGTGGTCGATTGTTGGATTGGTTCTCGGGATATCTGCTGTGAACAGAGAATACAGCAGAGGTGATAAAGCAGAGCCTTTAGGCACCCCATAGTGTAGCCTAAACTGGTTTAATAGTTCCTGTCCCACTTTTGCTCTGAATGAGCGCTGGCCCAGGAACAAGCTTACCATTTGAACCATTCTTAGAGGTGTTCCAAACTGGTGCATCTTGTAGACTAGTCCTTGGTGCCAAACTATGTCAAATGCCTTGAAGATATCGAAGAAAACAGCTCCAACTACCTGGTTCCAGTTCATGCGTTCAGTGATTGTTTCAACCACTGTCAGCAGTTGGTCTGAGGTAGAGTGCATAGGTTGGAACCCAAATTATTCCTTAGGAATACTCTCGCGATCGCTGATGATATTCTGCAGACGCTTTCTCAAAATCCTTTTCGCCACCTTACTCAAGTTGGATAAGAGGCTGATTGGCCTGTAATTTTGGAAACATTTTCCATCCTTACCTTGCTTAGAAATGAAGATAACGTTTGCAGTCTTCCATCTTGTTGGAAATTACCGGTATTTAAACATAGAATTGACTGTTGCTCCAAAGTATTTGACAGCTTGGTGCGGAAAAGACTTCAGAGCTTGGTTTGGAATTCCGCCTGGACCTGGAGACTTTTTGACGCTTAGCTTGCGCAGAAAGCTTTGGATTTCTCCCTCGTTAGTCGGTTGGATGACATCGTCTTCTTTTGGCACTTCCTCCTGAAGAACTTGAACCTCTTCTTCCACCTCCTCTACGAAATTTAAGTCCACTTCTTCAAATGTGGCCTGACAGTGTCGTTCAAAGGTCTCACCGAAAGCTGCGGCCTTATCCTGATCTGAGTAAGCCATTCCTTGAGGTCCGTGTATCGGTGGGATAGGTTTCCTATCTCCTCTTAGAGCTTTAGCTGTGCGCCAGAGATCTGATGGAGTTTCGAGTTGGCAACTTCTTAGGTGTTTCTGAAACTTAGAAATTTTGTGCTCTCGGAGATCATATCTGAGCTCGTGGATGAGCCTGCTGATTTCCGCCTTATCTCCTTGCATATTGATCCATCTTGCTCTCTTCCTGACACGATTTTTCCTTGTAATCAGCTCGACCAAGTGATTTGGCAGTGGTTACTTGAGAGGAAAGAAAGGGAAACTTTATATACCATTTGTCTGCGCGATCATTCTCGAAGATTTCCGACGGTTGGTTTCCAGATGGAGGAAAGCATGTAACCGCCGTCTCTGTTGATGTTCTTGGGGAACTTTTGGATTTCAGTGGCCTCGCGTATCTTCCTATTATAGTAACTGGGAATATTGGATATAATTGAAATATTATGAAAAAGGATCTTATGTCCGGTGTCATGTTGATATTCTGCAATGGCTGACTGCGAAAATAAACCAGACTTAAGACATCTTTGGTGCTCGGGTATTCGCGTGTTAAATGATCGCCCGGT
Organism: Dastarcus helophoroides; assembly: GCA_028583605.1. NCBI lineage: Eukaryota > Metazoa > Arthropoda > Insecta > Coleoptera > Bothrideridae > Dastarcus > Dastarcus helophoroides. The sequence goes on from CM053326.1 coordinate 2,498,049, forward strand.
TCTCCGATGTACACGGAACCACAAGAACAAGGAACCCTGTACACACCATAAGAATGAAAATAACATCAAATGAAGCCATGAACATATGGAAAGCAATTATAGCCTGTTTTTGGGCAGACACGACGCTTTTCAGATTTCATTGGTTGAGAGCTTAATTCTGCTACGTAGAATATATTTCAGTAGCTGCGCCGTACAGAGCAGTTATTGATAAACATGCTTTATAAATCTTCAAACGTACTTAAAACTCCATAACTTCGAGCATTAGAATGAAAGGATGAAATTTTATCTTTGGGAGATGGAAGGAGCTGTTGGATTTTTGAGGATGATGAAAAAATGGGTTTAATGTTGCGTTTTCTCAATAATTTTCCGATTTGATCTATTATTTCGTGAACATAAGGAAGAAAGGCTTTAGAAGAAACCATTGAATTTTGTGAAGGACAAGGGGTAGGGTGAAGATGTCGTTTAATGACAGTTTCAATGTCGTGCGATTTGTAACCATTGTTGCGGAGGTTAAAACGAATTTTGTTCAATTCGTTTGAAAGATTTATCGGCTGTGAAATTGCTACAGCTCGTTAAACCAGTGAATTTATAACAGAACATTTTTAAGAAGGGTAATGATGGGACTCTGCATGCAAATAACGATTAGTATGGGTGGGTTTTCGATAAACGGAATGAGAAACGCGACCGGTTGGTAAACGGATGCCCAGTACGTCAAGAAAAGGAAGAGAACCGTTGGTTTCGATTTTCATAGTGAAGCTAATGGAAGAATGTAAACTGTTTACGTGTTCCAAAAATAAATTTAGTGAATCCTTGCCACGTGGCCATGCAATAATCATCTACATAACGAAGCCATACCTTTGGTTTTAAATCCGCAGTTTCCAACGCAGTATTTTCAAAAGATTCCATAAAAATATTTGCTACGACGGGATAAGGGGGTGCCGGACACTTGAAGCTGCCATTAAAAGAAAAATAAGTCGATGTGAGGCACATTTCAGTTAAATCAACTAGAGAATCTGCATTATAATTGCCTGAAAGTAATTGACGAATTATCGTTATGGAGTCGGAAACTGGAACATTAGTGAATAGTGAAGTGACGTCAAAACTTAGGAGTATGTTGTTGGGGACTAGGGTTAATTCGGACAACATTCGACAAAGTGTTTATAATTTAGGACGTGTGATGTGCTTCCGGGATATGACTTGAGGATGTTAGATAAATATTTTGAGACATTGTAGCTCGGTGAATTTATCGTGGTAACAATAGGCCTGAAGGAAATATCCGGTTTGTGAATTTTGGGGAGACCCTTAAGACGAGGTGGTTTGGATTCTCTCGGAAACAAGATGTCTGAGAGTGACTGCGGACAAATTTGAGGCTTTCAGCTTGGACTTGAGTTCGCGTTCAATTTTGCTTGCTGGGTCCCGAGGAAGAGGAATATGGGATCCGTCATTCAACAGAGCATTAATTTTGGATACATATTCGGAATTGTCTAAGACGACTGTTGCATTGTCTTTATCAGCCGAGAGAATAGTGATCGAAGAATCTGTTTTCAGGGTTTTAAGGGCACATCTTTCTTCTCTAGAAATATTGGACTTTAGTGGTTAGGCATGTTTTAGTATTTTCGTAGTTTGAAAACGAATAGGATCTGCTGCTTTTTAAGGGAAATTGATTTACATAACAATTTAAAGCCATTTTGGAAACTTGAAGAATGCTGTACTTCGTGCCCATTTCGCCCGAAGATGAAGCATGTGAGAATTTCTTTAAAGCAACTTATTCAAAGGATCCTGATGGTCGCTTTATCGTACGAATTCCATTCAAACAATCTCCTTCTTAATTAGGGGAATCCAAATCCATCGCGATTACGCGACTTTTACAATTAGAAAGAAAGCTGCAACCGAATCTCCCAATGAAAACTAAGTATCTTTTTTTTGAGAACTTACAAATCCTTTGATCATATGTCTGTTGTTTCAAATTTTGACGAATCTAAGTTATTTAGTAACTCTCTGAAGATGATGGCGCAACCTTTTTTGATAGAGCAACCTTTGTTGGGTTTTTTAATCTTTCTTGGTTTTAGGGGACAAAATTTGTATTTCCATTTTTGGGGATAACCAAGGATCAGTACGTTCCACCAAAAAAAGAAGCCATTCTATTTTCTTCCACACCATGCTGTTATCAGGGAAACAAGCCCTAACAACAAAGGTGCGAATTATGTTCAATGGTTCTACTCCTTTTGACAATGGGGTCTCTTTGAATGATCTCCAGTACATTGGCCCTTTTATTTTAAATGACATTTTCTCTATTCTAGTTCGTTTTCGACAATGTGAAATAGTTGTTTCATCCGATATTGAAAAAATGTATCGATAAATCTTGGTCCATCCAAAAGATCGTTCCTTGCAGCCAATCGTATGGCGTGGTGACACCAAAAAACCAGTTTCAGTTTATAATTTAAATATAGTTGTTTATGGAACCACATCGGCACCGTATTTAGCGATACGTTGTGTCAAACAATTATCAATTGATTTTAAAGAACAGTATCCTGTCTCATACCATAAATTGCACGAGATTTCTATGTGGATGATCTCATCACAGGTTTTGATACAGGGCAGGAAGTAATTACTATTTGTCAAGAAATTTTCGATACAAACTTCCCGTTTCCATTTACAAAAATGGACTTCCAACAGTGACAACGTATTAAACCATTATCAAGACAATACTGATGAAATCAGTGTTCTGTGATTTGGAGACAATGAACAAATTAAAACTTTTGGAAGTCAGTGGTTATGAAAACCAAATGTTCTCACATATATCGCAGATACATTTCAAAATCCTATTACAAAAAGAAACATTCTTTCTAACGTAGCTAAAATGTATGACCTCTTTGGACTTCTTAGTTCAAGTTCCATTTTAGCAGAGATTCTTATTCAAAACCTTTGGGCCAAAAGATTGGGATGATACAGTTCCAGCGGAAATTCAAATAAAATAGCAACGTTTTATCAGAATTTTTAAAAACTTAATGGAGCACGTATCCCACGAAGAATCGTGTATGGAACATCTCAAGTAAAAATTCACGGTTTTTGTGATGCCTCACAAGTAGAATATAGCGCTGTAGTATATTGTAGATCTACCACCCTTGATGGACAAATTCATGTCAATTTAATATGTAGCAAAACAAGAGTAGCGCCATTAAAAATATAACCATACCGAGATTAGAGCTTTGCGGTGCTCTTACGCTTGCATGTCTCGTAACTTGGGTTGCCAACCGTACTATAATATATAGCATTGTGCTATATTTCACGTCTGTGTACTATATACTATTGAAAAAATATATAGTACGCAAATATACTATATTTCATTTGTGTCCTGGACGAGTTTTTTTAAATCTTTAGTTTTTACTAAAAATTTTAAAAAATTCAAAATAGAAAATTAAAAAATTAGAAAATTCGAAACACCAGTTGGCATTTTCACTTTTTCCTTTTTGCAGGAATTTTTACTTCCTTCTCGAAGTTTAAAGAAAATATTAAGCATTATTAACGCACTCCTTAACATCTGTGAAAAAAATAGAAATCTTAAACGAAAGTTGAAATTTTTATAAAATATTTTGGATAAAAACTCGAAATTTCTTCAAAAATCAAAACTTCAGGAAAATTTGAAAATTCCACTAATTCAGATTATTTTCCAAAATTTCGATTTCTTTAAAAGTCTCAACACTGTCAATTTGAACATTTTTTTAAATTTCGATAGATAGTTTTTTAAATTCTGGACTTTTCAAACTTTTAACTAGAAATTTTGACTTTAAAATTTCGACTTTTATTAAATTTCGACATGTTTTAAAAATTTTGAATATTCTTTCAATATTTTGTTGAAATTTTAATTTTTGTTAACATAAAGCTTTTATAAAATATCGACTTTTTTTTGCAAAAATCGATTTTTTCAAAACTTGACATTTCTTCAAAATTAAGCCTTTTTTAAAGTTTCCACTGTTTATCAAAATTTTTACCCCTTTTCAAAAATCTTCATTTTTTTTGGAAAATTTTAAATGCTTATTTATATTTCAACATTTTTAAAAATGTTCAAATTTTCGCCTCGTTTTCCAAAATCTTATTTTTTGAAAATTTTGGCTTTTAAAAATTTTGATCTTTTTCCAAAATTGGTCTATTTTTCAAAATTTTGGCTTTCTTGACAATTGAAACTTTTCAGAATACTCCAAATTTGAAATTTTCTTTTTTTTGAGTTCTTTAATCATTATTCAATGTTTAGACTTTATGAAATTATAAAGTTTTTCAAAAATTCGTCTTTTTCAAAAACTCTTTTATGAAATTTCTGACATTTCTCAAAATTCTACTTTAAATTTTCTACTTTTTTTAAATTTCCGCACTTTTTTCAAAACATCGCTTTTAAAAATCTCGACATTTTTTCAGAATGCATCAATTTTTTAAGTTGTTTTAAGTTTTTTGAATAATTTTGAAATTTTGGTTATATTAAAAATTAAAAAAAATTAAAATTTCGACTCTTAATCAATTTCGACATTTTTTCAAAACTTCGAATATTCTTTGAAAATCTTGTTGATATTTTAATTTTTTTGACCATAGAACTCTTATAAAATATCGACTCTTTTTGCAAATATCAATTTTTTCAAAGCTTGACATTTTTTCAAAATGTAGTCCTTTTTAAAATTTACAACTGTTTATCAACATTTCTAGTTCTTTTCGAAAGGCTTCACTTTTATTTTGAAAATTTTAAATGCTTATTAATATTTTACCATTTTTCAAAATTTTGACTTTAAAATTTTCAAATTTTCGCATCTTTTTTCCAAAATATTACCCTTTTTTTAAAATTTTTTCTTTTAAAAATTATGAAATTTTTCCAACATTTATCTATTTTTCAAAATTTTGGCCTTTTCGAAAATTTGAAACTTCAGAATTCTCCAAATTTAAATGTTCTTGTTTTTTTGCGTTCTCTGATCATTATTCAATGTTTGAACTTTATAAGATAATAAGAAGTTTTTCAAAATAATGTCTTTCCCAAAAACTCTTTACTTTCTTTCTTCTGACATTTCTCAAAATTTCATTTTAAATTTTCTACTTTTTTTTTAACTTTTTCTCTTTTTTAAAAACATCGCTTTTAAAAATATCGACATTTTTTGAGAATGCATCCATTTTTTAAATTGTTTTAAGTTTTCTGAATAATTTTGGAAATGTGATTTTATTAAAAATTTAAAAAAATTAAAAAAATTTTGACTTTTTTAAAATTTCTCAACACTGTCAATTTGGATATTTTTTTTAAATTTAGATAGTCTTTTAAATTCTGGACTTTTCAGACTTTTAAATAAAAATTTTGACTTTGAAATTTTGACTTTTATTAAATTTCGATATTTTTTCCAAATGTCGAATATTCTTTGAAAATCTTGTTCAAATTTTAATTTTTTTTAACATAAAACTTTTATAAAATATAGACTTTTTTTGCAAATATCGACTTTTTCAAAGCTTGACATTTCTTAAAAATGTAGCCTTTTTTAAAATTTTCGACTGTTTATCAAAATTTCTACTCCTTTTCGAAAAGCTTCACCTTTTTTTTTGAAAATTTTAAATGCTTATTAATATTTCAAAAATGTTGACTTCAAAATTTTTAAATTTTGCATCATTTTTCCAAAATATGTACTTTTTTTTTAATTTAAAATTTTGTCAAAATTTTAGCTTTTAAAAATTTTGATCTTTTTCCAAAATTCATCTATTTTTCAAAATTTTGGCTTTTTCGAAAATTTGTAACTTTTCAGAATACTAAATTTTTTTGCGGAAGCAATGGAAAATTTTCCTAACATTTTTTGATTTCTTTCCAAAACTTTGACATTTTTACAGAAATGTCGGGATTTTTTTCTAAAAGTTGTTAGTCAAAATTATAAAATAAACTTAAAAAAGTAAAAATGCCGTGGAAAACCTAACATTTTTAAAACAAATTAGTGGAACATCAAAAATTAAAAGTTGAAATTTCCAGAAAAATTTTAAGAACAAAATTTGCTGGAAAAGTAGTTTCGAGAAAATTTATTGGTATAATATATTTAGGAAAATAAAAACTTTTCCAACAAAAAAAAAATGAAAATATTAGAAAAAAATAAAAATTTTTCTACAATATAGTAGAAATTGCAAAATCAGGTAAAAACGGGAAGATTTGGTATTATTTTTTTCAGAGAAATAACAAAATGCGAGAAGAGTTGAATTTAGATTGCTTCTTGAAATTTTCATTAGTTTCTCAAAATTTTGACACTTTTAAAGAAATTTAACCTTTTTTCTTCAAAATTTCAATTCTTTCTCGAAATATTAATTTCTTTATCAAAAGATTTCGAAAAATTAATTTTTGAAAATGGGTTTTTCATCAACATTAGAAATAAAATAGATTTTAGAAAGAAAGATGAAATTTTTATAAAGGAAATCAGAGAAAATTTAAAATTTCCATAAAAAAGTGTTAAGAAAAAGTTTTCAAAAGAGACCAACATTTTGAGAAAAAATTCGAAAGCTGAATTGGGGTGCTGCAGCTCCTCAGTGCATATACGCGAGCCGCCACTGATAATCTGTCATCGGTCAATGTTGCGAGTCTTGAAACACAAATAAAAATGAATTCAGTGCAAAGTTTAATTGCACAGCCATTCTGTAACCGATCTATGTCGAAAAAACTGGAAATTAAGCGACGTGGATGACCTATTCCAGACTTAAATATTGTGTAGACCGTGTTTTGTAAAAAGCGAAGTTTTAACAGAAATAGTTCGCGAAGCTAAGGAAGTACCTATGTGACATTGTTATCTGCTAAGCTAAAGAACGATTTAGTTTCATTGGCCATTTAATTGCAGCAACCTTATTTTTTTCTAAAAAGTTTAACCAACATAAAATCACTTTTCCCGAAAAGAATTTTAAAGAAACCGCTAAGGTTTATCAATTTTTTAATTTACAAAAACTATCAACTGAATTATCTGTAATTTACGAAACAGAAAAGTTTTAATCGGCTTTTGGTTTACTTGTACTCTATAACATTATTTCAGAAAACAGTGAGCTTAGTGAAACTCTAAATCTTTTAAAAAACTTGATAACTATCCCAATGGCTTCTGCTGAAGCAGAGTGGTGCTTCGCCAGTCTGGAAAGAATACTTTTTAAAAAAATACATTATGCCAGCAAAGATTGTCCGCCTTAACCATGTCTTCAAAGAAAAGGACTTAATTTAAGGAATACTCGACTTCAGTAAAAAGTTATTGATAAATTTGCAGCTGCCAAAGATCGTCCGTCGTATGGACTTCCTCTTCTTTTTCTTTCTGTTTTTGGCGAATATAAAAAAAAGAGAATTTTAGCAATATACTATATATGTATAACATATATACCATGAAGAATAAACATATATGAATTTAAAATCCTAAATATCTCTTAATTCCTCCAGCTTAATTTAAAATTTCCAGTTTCGGCACATTTTTGCAAATGTCTCTTTGCAACCCCCAAATTTTATTAGCACCAGCCGCCACTGAAAAGAGAGAACGGTTAAGTAAATAATATTTGATTATAGTAGTTCTATTTTATTAAGTTTCTTATTATGAAATCAATAAGATCCAGTCTGCAAATTTCCACATTTGTATACAGAACTGAAAACACACTAGACACTAGATAGCCATCAAGAAATTGTTAACACTGTCACGCGGAAGAATATCTCTGTCTGTCGTATGGAATAAAACGAATGTGCACATGTTTTAACTTCTTTAATAAATTACATTAAACGTAATCTTATCCTCTCTATCTGAAATAATACAGTTAAAATTACAAATTCTACTAAACATTCAATTTGATATTATATCGTTTGTTAATTTTCACATGTTGAATAGTGTGGTGATATGTAAGGCTAAGGTGGAATAGAACATGTGGAGGTATTAGATGTGGTAATGGTAATAAAAATAAAAACACAGACGACAGCTGCTAGGGTACCTACCAGCTTGAACCACAGGTGAGAGCTACTCGGTTGTTGCACCCCTCGGTTATTGTCCCTTTACGGTAAACTTATACTCCCCCAGTCCCCAGTCCAGACATAGAACTAGATTATTCAGTTTAAAACATCAGCTAATAACTGCTTCCTATTTCCGACCCTTATTGACTCTTTTCTGCTGTTTACTTTAACATTTAACAACTCTATTTCATTATCTGTTCGAATCATCTTAAAACGGAATGGAATTCAATAATTGTTGTTCGATAATATCGCTGAATGTTTCGATTTCGAATCTTATAAAACAGTTACGTGTTTCTAAGGAATAATAGTTACATTTGCGATGTATTAAAGTCAACTGGAAACAGCGGAGAGGAGAAGTTGCCGTAAAGTTCCCAGGAAAGCGGGAAAGTTAAACAAACACGTATTTACTAGTTTGAGTGCATCATACGTATTCATGTTCGTTGGTTATGCTTTGCATTTCATTCCTCTATCTACACTCTAGTTGTTTGTGATGTAATACGTACGTAATTTTACATTCAAATTCTTTCAGACCTTTAAGGTTTATCTCTTTTCTTTATCGCATTTATTAAAGTAGATTAAGGTCTATTTGCGATCTTATGAAGCTGAAATTAAAATTATGTAACGATTCTTTGTTACGGAGGTATTGAACTAAAATCAATACAACACAAGCAAAGATTAGTATCAGTGACCAAGAGCGGTTTAACATCGTGAGGCTTTCATCTCGATTCAATGCAGCGGAGTGTTCACCGATGCTATTTTCTGAATAAGTAATTATATTTGCAGATTATCTTCTCGAATTAAGCCGTGAAATTAATTTTGAATATGTTGAAATAAACTTTGTACATGCTACCTTCACTTTATAATAGTTTTGCAATTAGTAAAGTAAAAAGTGTAATTAAACATTCCCGCAGATGCAGTATCACATTACAAAAGTAAAACCTAAAATGGAGCTAATCAAACTAATGATAATTTATCAATAGTGAAGCGTTTGCTTAGATCATCTATCAAGAAGTCCTGATTTTGGTGAAACTGACTGGTCCTTGGTTATCTTTAAAAATTGAAATACAAAACTTGTCCCCTGAAACCAAGAAATATTAAAAAACACAACAAATATCTTTGAATTAAGAATGAAACATGTTCCATAAACTTATTTTTAAAAAAAAAACCATTACTTTTACGTAATAAAATGCGTTTGTAAAGTAACCTCTTTTTTTCTAATTAGCTGATATGTCACCCGATACCATTCAATATTTCACGGCCACTACTTTATTTAATTTATTTTAAGTAAATCTTTCCGAGTATCGTATTTTTCAATTTCTGCCTCTTTAAATTTAGTCTTTTTTCTAATATTTCGACTCTTTCCAAAGTTTCGACTTTTAAAATTCCAATTTTTTTCAAAGTTCGGACTTTTCCGAAGATTCAAACTTTTTTTAAATTTTTTCCCATTTTGAAAACTTTCACTTTACTGAAACTTTCGATTTTTCAAAATTTCGATTTTTCAAAATTTCGATGTCCTCAAAATTTCGATGCTTTTTCAAAATTTCGATATTTTTTCAAAATTTCGATATCTTTTGAAAAGTTTGATATTTTCTCAAATTTTTGACACTTTTTCATTTTCGATACTTTTTCAAAATTTCGATATTTTATCAAAATTTTGACCCTTTTTTATTTAGTTGTTTTTTTTTAGTAAATTGGATCTTTTGTTTAAAAATTCTCAGAATCTTCACTTTTTTTTATAAAAATTTACACTTTCGTTTAAAATTTGGACTTTTTGAAAATTGCGACTTTTTTTAAAAGTTTCAACTTTTCTCAAAGTCTAAATTTATGTAACTTTAACACCTTTTTTTAAAATTTCCATTTTTTTAAACTTGGATTTTTTCAAAATTTTGGCATTTTGGGAACTTTTCACAGTTGCCACAGTTTTCGGAGATTTGGACCTTTTATTCTCAAAATTTCGACCTTTCCTCGAAGTTTAGACTTTTTTTACGAAAGTTTTTACCTTTTTTCAAAATTTCTAATTTTTTTCAAAACTTCGACCTTTTGTTCAAATTCGCCTATTCTGGAAAATTTCCATCTTTTTTCCAAATATTTAAAGAATCTAACATTTTCAATGGCGAAGTTTCCTCAACGTTTAATACTTTTTCAGAATGTCGACATTTTTTCAAAAGTTTGACCCCTTTTTATTTATTTGCTTCATTTTTTAGAAAATTCAATCTTTTCTTCAAAATTTCCACTTTTTTTAATAAAAATTTACACTATTTAAAATTTTGACTTTTCGTAAATTGCGACTTTTTTTAAAAGTTTCAACTTTTCTCAAAGTCTTGATTTACGTAACTTTAACACTTTCTTTTTTAAAATTTCCATTTTTTTAAACTTGGATTTTTTCAAAATTTTGGCATTTTGGGAATTTCTTACAATTTCCACAGTTTTCGAAAATTTGGACCTTTTATTATCAAAATTTCGACCTTTCCTCGCAGTTTAGACTTTTTTACAAAAGTTTTGACCTTTTTTTAAAATTTCTATTTTTTTTCAAAACTTCGACCTTTGTTCAAATTCGCCTATTCTCGAAAATTTCGATCTTTTTTCCAAATACTTAAAGAATCAAACGTTTTTAATGTCGAAATTTCCTCAAAGTTTGATACTTTTTCGAAACGTGGACATTTTTTCAAAATGTTGACCCTTTTTTAATTATTTGCTTCTTGTTTAGGAAATTTGATCTTTTTTCAAAATTTCCACTTTTTTAAAATAAAAATTTACACTACTGTTTAAAATTTTGGCTTTTCGAAAATTGCCACTTTTTTCAAAAGCTTCAACTTTTCTCGAAGTCTTAGTTTATTTAATTTAACCCTTAGCTCAATTATTTTTTCAAAATTTCCGTTTTTTCGCAAACTTGGATTTCTTCAAAATTTTGGCATTTCTTAAAAAGAGTTACCACATTTGGACCTTTTCTTATTAAATTTTCGATTTTTTTTTTTCGAAACTTCGACCTTTTGTTCAATTTTTCGCCTATTCTTGAAAATTTCGATCTTGTTTCAAAATATTCAAAGAATCTTTTGTTTTCAGTGGCGAATTTTCCTCAATGTTTTGACTTTTTTCAACATTTCAATTTTTTTTTTTTGATATTGACCTTTTTTTAAAATGTTGACTTATTGAAAATATCGATCTATTTTCGAAATTTGTTAAGAATCTTACGTTTTAAATTGCGAATTTTCCTCAAACATATAACTTTTTTCAAAATGTCAATCTTTTTTCAAAATTTCTATTTTTCTGTGATAGACATTTTGTTCAAAATTTCAACTGTTATTGAAAAGTTCAATCTTAGTGTGACGTTATAAATTGTGAATTTTCCTCAAAGTTTTGACTCTTTTAAAAATGTCCACCTTTTTTATGAAAATTTCCACCCCGGTTCAAAATTTTGATCAATTGCAAAATTTTGATTTTTTTAAAATTGTCATTTTTTTAAGTTTCAACTCTTTTCGAACATCTTGATTTTTCTGGAAATTTGACGCCTAGTTTAAAAATTCAATTTTATTTCAAACTTTACATTTTTTTGAAAACCTGGATCTTTTATAATCTTATTCGACTTATCGAACAGTTAACATTTTTGAAAAATTTGACTTTTTAAACATTTCATTTTTTTTCATTTATAATTTCTATAATTTCAGCTTCTTTGAAAAAATCAAAATGTCGAGTTTCTTTTAATTTTTCTATGATACCCATTTTATTTCCAAATTTTGAATTTTTTAATAAAATTTCGACTTTTTCAAAACTTTCACTTCAACATTTTTTTCAGATAATTTTCAATGGTCCAAAATTTGAACATTTTTTAAAATATTCCTTTTTTTTAAATGTCAACTTTTAGAAAATTTCGACTTGGAAAATTTCCACTTTTCTGATGATTTTAATTTTTTTTAAATCTATCTTTTCGAAAACTCTGTATTTTTTAGAAAGCTTGACACCGAAGATTTTTTTAAATATCCAGTTTTTGAAAAATTCTATTTTTTCAAGATATCGATTTTATTTCAAAATTTCGACTTTTTCCAAACTTTCACTTCAACATTTTTTTCAGACAATTTTCAATGGTCCAAAATTTGAACATTTTTTAAAATATTCCTTTTTTTTTAAATGTCAACTTATAGAAAATTTCGACTTTTAGAAAATTTCTACTTTCTGATGATTTTAATTTTTTTTAAATCTATCTTTTGGAAAACTCTGTATTTTTTAGAAAGCTTGACACCGAAGATTTTTTAAATATCCAATTTTTGAAAAATTCTATTTTTTCAAGATATCGATTTTATTTCAAAATTTAGACTTTTTTTCGGAAATTTCGACTTCTTATCAAATTTTGGATTTTTTGAGATTTTCGACTTCCAAAATTTGGACTTTTTTTTAAATTCCTGTCTTTTAACAAAAATTGTTTTTTTTTCTAATTTTTACTTGTAAAAATGTAGATTATAAAATTTAAAATTCCGACGTTTTTCTAAATTTAAACTTCGAAAATTCTTACTTTTTTAAATTTTTAATTTTCAATGGTCCAAAATTTCGACATTGTTTAAAACCTTGACTTTAACATTTTTTCCATACAATTTTCAATGGTCCGAAATTTCGACATTTTTTAAAACATTCCTATTTTCAAAATACGACTTTTTGAACGTTCCGACTTTTCTGATGATCTTATTATTTTTTAAATCTTCCTCTTTCGAAAATTCTGTTTTTTTTTAAAAGCTTGACACCAAAGATTTTTTCAAATATCCAATTTTTTGAAAAATCTTGTTTTTTTTTAAATTTTGATGTTATTTCAAAATTCAGACTACTTTTCAGGAAATTTCAACTTCTTACAAAAATTTGGGTTTTTTTAGGATTTTTGACCTCCAAAATTTGGGCTTTTTTAAAATCCCTGTCTTAACAAAAATTGTTTTTTTTTCTAATTTTTACTTTTAAAAATGTAGATTTTAAAATCTAAAATTCCGACGTTTTTCTAAATTTAAACTTCGAAAATTCTTACTTTTTTAAATTTTCAATTTTCAATGGTCCAAAATTTCGACATTCTTTAAAACCTTGACTTTAACATTTTTTTCATACAATTTTCAATGGTCCGAAATTTCGACATTTTTTAAAACGTTTTTTTCAATTTATTTAACATTTCTTAGGCCCAGTTTGGAAATATTTAAATTTTATGGTTTGTTGACAATTTTCTAAACAGTTTTTGAAATGCGACTACGTGATATTTAAATTTATTGAAAACGTCACTTCATGACAGTTCACAAATTAAAAGGTTATTTTATTTTACATAAAATAGAAATAATGAAAAATAGGAGACCAAAAATTAGATATGGAAAAAATAAAAATTTTGTTTTTTTGATAAATTAGGAAAATATAAAAAAATACATAAAAAAGTTGTAGCACTGGACATCGATGTTTCGCTCTCATTTGAGCTCGTCAGCAGTGCATAACATGGTCAATAAGGGTCTACCATGAAGAATTTTTTCAAACATTCCTATTTTCAAAATACGACTTTTTGAACATTTCGACTTTTTTAAATCTTCCTCTTTCGAAAATTCTGGTTTTTTTAGAAAGCTTGACACCAAAGATGTTTTCAAATATCCAATTTTTTGAAAAATCTTGTAATTTTTTAAAATTTTGATGTTATTTCAAAATTCAGACTTCTTTTCTTACAAAAATTTGGGTTTTTTAGAGATTTTTGACCGTCAAAATTTGGATTTTTTAAAAATTTCTGTCTTTTAACAAAAATTGCTTTATTTCTAATTTTAACTTTAAAAAATGTAGATTTTATTTACCAAATTTCCAAAATTAGTTTCCAAAAGGTGTCAAAACTTTTGGGAACTTTGGCTTTTTGAAAATTTTGACGTTTTTCCATATTTAAGCTTCGAAAATTAATTCTTACTTTTTTAAAATGTAGGTTTGTTTTAAATTTCGACTTTATACCTTTTTTGAAAACACTGGAATTTTTTTAATTTATTAAAAATTTCGACTTTATTCAAAAGTTTCGAGTTGTTTAAATCGCGACATTATCCTAAAATATCGACTCTTTTTGACATTTTGAACTTTTTCGCAAAATTCCGAATTTATTTGACACTTCCGCTGCTTTTGAAAATTTTCGATTTTTTTTTAATTCCGATCTTTTTAAAAATATTCAATTAAAAATTTTAACTTTTTAAAAAAATGACACTTATTTTCTTTTTAAGTTTTAATTAACCAAAATTTTATGTGTTTTAACATTTCTACATTTTTTGGTGCAACGGAATGATCCTTAGTTATTTTCAAAAATTGAAATACAAATCTTGTCCCCTGAACCGAGAAAGATTAAGAAACAACCTCTGTTGTGTTGTCTAATCTTTCTTGGTTTCAAGGGACAAAATTTGTATTTTAATGTTTATTTTTCTACTTTTTATGAAAGTTTAAATGTTTTGATAATTTTCAGCTTCCTTCAATATTTAGGCTCTTCAAAAATTTCGGCTTTTTTTGAAAATTTAACTAAGACTGCTTCATTTTTTTAAATTTCCATATTTCTTTAAAATTTTGATTATTTTCACTTTTGTAAACGTTTTTTTGAAATTTTCTTCATTTTATCAAAATCCCTGAATTTTTTGAAAAGGTCGACTTTTTACAGCATCTTTTCAAAATGCTGACATTATTTTTCAAAAGTTTGATCCCTTTTAAAACCTAATTTTATGTCAAAATTTAGAAATGTTTCGAAATTTCGTCGTTTTTCAAAATTTTGACCTTTAAAATTTTCACTTTCTTTAAAATTTCGCCTTTATCTAAAAACACCGATTTTCTTTTTAATCGATTCTTGTTAAAATTTCGGATTATTTTGCTAGCATTTGTTTTCTCTGTATTTTTTCGCTAGTTCTTTATCCGCTAGCTTATATGTTTTTACTGCTTCTTGTGTGTGGGTTTGCCTATCTATTTTGTCTCCTATGTAGTTTGGTGCTGAATTTGTTGTCATCTTTACATCGCTTACCACTAGGTAGTGATCGCTGCCGATCTCTGCTTCCCTTGGCAATTTCACGTTCTTTACTTTACTTCTGTCGTTTTTCTACACTATAATGTAGTCTATTTATTGGTTTTTTCGCCTCTACTTTTACCTTCTCTTATGTATTTGTGGATATCTTTATGCTGAAAGAATCCGTTCATCACTAAAAGGTTATTCTGGATGTAAAAATCGATTATCCTTTTCCCATTGTTGTTTCGGGATTTCTCACCATGTGTACCTATGACCCCTCTTGATATGTCATCTTCTAGGCTTACTCTGCCGTTTAGATCGCCCATTATAGTAATTGGTCGTGTTATGTCGTCTACTATCAGTGTGACTTTTTCCCAGAATTCGTCTTTATTTGGCACTATTTCGTCTTCATTTGGTCTGCATTAGTGTTGGAATAATCGAAGGATTTTCAGAATCGAATACATTGAATTCGAATACTTTTGAGAATCGAATAAATATTCGAATACAAAGAATCGAATTATGGGATAATAAAATACCTACTAGAAAAATTGTCTCGGCGGCCTATTCGAGGCATGTGGTGGCGAGATATGACTTTCGATTTCACTACTTCCGTACCTATGCCCATAATTGGTAATTTCCTAATTGAATGTATATAAATTTCTTAATATAAATAAATCTTAAAGCTTTAGAATTCACATACGTATCTTTAACTTTGATTGGATTCGCATATTGGAACTGTATTTCCAGATATTGCTAAATTTCATTATTAAAATTGAGAGCCAGATTTTAAAAAGTACTTAAGCATTTCGTTATTTAATAATTTTATGAGAAGGATGAAGACATAAATTAAAAATTAGATACATATTCGAATGCAGGAGTGGGCGAGCATAATGCGTAACCAACCATCCCGAATAAAAATGATCTCGAATCAGTGGCGGCTAGTAGCTAAAACTGGAGGGGTTGCTGCGACGGCGTTTGTGTGTTAAAATTGTGTAAAAGCAAATGAGTTCAGAAAATTAATAACAAATCAGCTTTGTTGCTTCTTAATGAACCTCCAATAGAAACCTCAACTTTAGGAAAAAAGGCAAAATTTGGGGAAAAATTGGAATTTTGTGATTAAATAATAAATTTTATCTGTTTTTTAGAAACTTTCCTGAGCTTGAAATATATTTTTTTTAAATAGATATTTTTTTTTTCTTTTTAAACATAAACTTTTTGAAAAAAATGTCGAATTAAAACTCAAAATTAAGAAATAGTATCTATTTTTAAAATTGTTCGAAGTTTTGAGACAAATTTCGAATAATCATTTGGAGTTCAATTACAAATACATTCCCAAAATGTGAATTTTAATCACAATCGACTTCACGCTGAAATATTTGATCTTTGAAGTTTCTCTGGGAACTTTAAAATTACTAGAAAAAATTTAAATTAGAACATTAAATTGTTAATTAATTTAATATTTTGACTATTTTTAATTTCGAAATTTCGACTTTTCTAGAAATGTTGACTCATTTTTGAAAATTTCAATAAGTCCTACTTGAAAAGTCAAAATTTTGAGAATATTTTTGACAATTAATTTATTCCTTATTATTTATTACTTTTTTCAAAAATTTTATAAACCAATAAAAAATTTCTAGAAATGTTGTCTGCTTTTTCTCCAAATTTTGAGCTTAATCTTTAAATTTCAATTTATTTTTTATCGCAATTTGAAGGACTTGACAATTTCAAGAATAAATTTAACAAATAAAAATAACAGTTCTAGAAAAATTGGAAATTTCGATTCAGAATTTTCTTCGGTTCTACAATAGTGGTAAGTTTTTTTTAGTGAAATATCAAATCGCAAAAATGTTGAAATTTAGAAGGTTCATTTTTTCTTGAAATTCAACATTTATGTCAAAATTGAACTTTTTTTTTAATTTCTTCGTTTTTTTCCCAAAATGTTGACATTCTTAGAGAAATTTCAGGGTTTTTTTTTAAATATTTTTTGTCAAAATTTGTATATAAAGAATAGATAAAAGCAATCACTAAACACGTACTTAATCGATTTTAAAAATGTGAACCCCAAGCGGGGTGAAAAACGATATTTAACTGAACATTCAAATTTAAAATTTTCTTTTACAAGCCAAAAATTGGGTTTTGGAAAACAATTTTGCTCGAACAAGGCAACTTTGAAAATGTCGAAATTGTCGAAAAACTTTTAAAAACAGAATTTTCAAAACAAGACGCAAGGGGCAATTGCAAAATATCATCACTTTCTTTTATAAGCTAAAAATTAGGTTTGCAATTTTGGCTCAACAAGACAAAATTTTGAAATGTTGAAAGTTTCGACAAAAATTGAAAATTTCCTTAATTAACATTTTGAAAAACTGTTTTAAAAAAGTCGAAATTTTTAAAAAGGGTCGAATAAAATCAAGACAAAATATTCAAAAAGGTCCAGATTTTCAAAAAAATCGAAATTTTCACAAAATGTTTCAAGTACAAGTCGAAATTCAAAAGAAAAGCCGAAATTTCGAAAATAATTCGTAACTTTCAAAAGAAAAGTCAAAACTTCGAGAAAAGATCGAAAATTTAAAAAATAATTGGAATTTTAAATAAAAATAAAAATCATCGAAAATCAAAATATTTCAAATTTTGAAAAATCGAAATTTTCCAAATTTTGAAAAATCGAAATTTATCAAGTTTTGGAAAATCGAAATTTTCTAAATTTTGGAAAATAACACCACATCAGAATAGTCGATATTAACAAGAAAAAAAATATTAAAATTCGTGAACAAATTTGAAATAAAAATCGAATTTTCAAGAAGGGTAGAATTTTGAAAGATTCAACGTTTAAAAAAATATTAACTTTCCACAAAAGTAAATATTTTCATAAAACCGTAAGTTTTTAAAACAGTGCGATTTTTTAAAAATTTCAAACTTTTCAAAAAAAGTTAAAATTGAGAGAACGATCAAATTTTTGAAAACCGGTCAAATTTTAAAAAATAGATTGTAAAATGTGGACATTTTTGAGGTTGAGATTTTGCAATTAAATCAAAAATGTCAGAAGAAGCGAAATTCTCACAAAAAGTCAAAATTTCTAGGAACATACGAACGAAATTCTTAACAAAAGTGGAAATTTTCAAATGAAGTCAAAATCTTGAAAAAGGTCAAAATTTTAAAAGATTCTAATTTTCGTTGAAAGAAAATCGAAATCTCGAGAAAAAATTTGAAATATCTGTGCAAAAAAAACGAAATTTTAGGAAAATAATCCATCGGCTATTACTTTCATTTAAAATAAAGCAAAATGTGGAAGCAATGGAAACTTTTCTTAACACTTTTTCGTTTCTTTCCAAAATCTTGACATTTTTATAGAAATGTGAGGATTATTTTCTAAAAGTTGTTAGTGAAAATTATAAAATGAACTTTAAAATGTCAAAATCCCGTAAAAAAACCTAACATTTTTAAAGCAAATTAAAGGAACATAAAAAATCAGGAGAAGTTGAAATTTCCAGAAAAAATTTTAAGAACAAAATTTGCTGGAAAAGTAGAAATTTCGAGAAATTTTGTTTATATAATATATTTAGAAAAATATAAATTTTCTCAACAAAAAAAAGTAAAAATATTAGAAAAACCTAAAAATGTTTCCACAATACAGTAGAAATTGCGAAATCAGGTAAAAACTTGAAGATTTGGTATTATTCTTTTTTTTTTCAGGGAAGTCATAATGCGAAAAGAGTTGGATACAGATTGTTGCTTGAAATTTTCATTATCTTCTCAAAATGTTGACCCTTTTAGAAAAATTTAACCTTTTTTTTCAAAACTCAATTCTTTCTCGAAATACTGATTTCTTTTTCAAAAGTTTTACAAAAGTTAGTTCTTAAAAATGAGTTTTTTCATCAAAATTAAATATAAAAATAGATTTTAGCAGATCATAACATGAAAGGAAGGTAAAGTTTCTATAAAAGAAATCAGAGAAAATTTCTATAAAAATGTTTTCAAGGAAAAGTCTTCAAAAAAGACCAAACTTTTTAAGAAAAAACTCGAAAGCGGAACTGGGGGTGCTGCAGTTCATCAGTGCATATACGCGAGCCGCCACTGTCTCGAATAAAATACGCATTCAAAATGCATGTCTAAGATCTCGAATACTAGAATCGGGTACAGTATTCAACATCGGAGAAGTTAAGAATCGGATATGTAGCGTAGTTGGGAGACCGATTCTATTCACTACTCAGCATTCCAATATTTTGTTGTATCAGACTACCACAATCTCGAATATACTCTGCATAGTATCAATATCTGCTGGACTTCGCTTTTTCTTATTTCTAAGATTTTTAAGATTCTGTTCGTTATACAGTCCCAACTTACTATTTGCTTACTCCACATGTTCCCAATTAAATTTAAAAAAATTAAATGTTGAAAAAGGTCCACAATTGAGAAACCAGTCTAAAATTTGAAAAAAATATTGAAAGTAACAATAAAGTTGAGATTTAAAAAAAAAGATCGAAAATTTCTAAAAAATTTAAATGATTGAAATTTAAAAAGTTTCAAAAAAGGTCGAAATTTTCTAAAAGTTCGAACATTGGAAAAATCGAAATCGACATTTTAAAAAATTAAAAATTTTGAAAAACATCGAAATTTAAGGAAATAAAAAATCTAGGAAAAGTGCAAATTCCGTAAAAATAAGTCCTAATTTTGGGATAAAATCATTTTTTTAAGTTTAATCCAAACAAAAATTTCAACTTTTCAAAAAACTCGACATTTTCATAAAAATTGGAAGCTTAAAAACTGAAATTTTTATAAAAAGTTGCAATTTTCGAAGTTTAATTTCAGAAAAAAGCAGAAGATTTAAAGAGAAGCAGCTGCTGGCATATGTTACTTATATTTGTACCTCAGCTATGGAAAAACACGGTGAGGCTAGGATTGTGGCATTGGATATCTCAAAGGCTTTCGACAGAGTCTGGCACCGATCTCTTCTCGCCAAATTAACATCTTATGGTCTTCCTCCTGGACTCTGTCATTTGATATCCAATTTTCTCGCTGACAGATCTCTTCAGATCGTCGTCGATGGCATCCGAGACATTTGCGATTAACGCAAGGGTGCCTCAGAGGTCTGTTCTGTCTCCTACTCTATTTCTGTTACACATAAATGATCTCTCAGCTTCAACTTCCAATCCTATATACAGCTACGCAGATGATAGTAACCTTGTGTTATCTTTTTTCTCCGACAAACCATTATCTATTGTTGCTTCAGATCGACTAAGGGAACAGTAGATACAGGCGATTAATCGGGATCTCGAGATTATTCTGAAATGGGGTAAGAACAATTTGGTCGACTTCAACGCTTCAAAAACTCAGGCCGCCGCTTTCTCCTAGAAAACATCAAGGGATAATGCAACAAATATACTAATGGACGGTAAAATCCTTCCGATGGGATCTATCCTAGGAATGAATGCGAGCACTAACTTCTCTTGGGACGATCATGTGCCAAATCCGCCTCTCAGAAGCTAAACTTTCTTTTTAGAGCTAAAAAGTACTTTACATCTCATCAGTTATCAACACTATACAAAGCTCAAGTTTGGCAAACACTAGAATACTGTTCTCATGTTTGGAGTTCAGCTCCAAAACACACTTTAGCTCTCTTGGATTCAATTCAAAGAAGAGCGATTCGTCTAATTGATGACGAAAGTCTGACCAATTCTCTCCAAACATATGGTTGGTGACTTGTCTCTTTTCTACAAGTACTATCATGAAAGATGCTCGCAGGAATTAATAGGATTGATCCCTCCAAGGGCAAGATTCTTGAGGCGTACTAGACAGTCGGAGACAGCAAATTCCTGTGTGGTCCAGCTTGACACAGTGAGGACTTCTGTCTACGGAGACTCTTTTTTTATAGAACTTCCAAGTTATGGAACTTGTTACCGAAAGGAATTTTCCCAAAAATTACAACCTATCCTTGTTTAAGAAGGCGGTTCGTCGCCATCTATCTTTGTTTCCGTATCCTACTCGCAGTGCTTTGAAAGCATAATGGGGTTACTGTTTGCGAGTGAATTAAACTTTAGAAAAAAGTCAGTTTCCATTTTTATATATTGTAACAACATGTTATTATTAAGTTTAGTTGGGAATTTTCTAGAAAATGTATTAAGGGGAAGCGGCCGCGAGAATAAATCAAACGGCAGATAAACGCTCCAGAAATTTCGGCAAACGATAAGCCTCATCTGCTGGATTCTTCTAGAATCCGAAACGGGATCTATATATAGGGTGGGTTCGGTCGGCTTTCCCTCAGTCAGTTCAGTCAGTTTAGTCAGTTAGTAAGTTAGAACTCAATGAATAAGTTGGTTAATTAGACAATGTTAGTGAATTGTAGTGTTCCGAGTTCAGTTTAGAAATAAAGTGGTTGGAATTCACCAAGTGTTAATCATTCGAACCGATAACGCGCAACAATATAAAAGATTTTTTAAAGTCGGAGAAGTAACATCAAATTAACGAGTGTCAAATTATCAAGAGTTGACTGTATGACCTAATTTTTTGTGACAAATGCAACGCACAGTACAAATTTTTATTGATGTGGATCCAGATGAAGATGAGAAATTTTTATGCTAACAGTATACTGTTAGCATAAAAACTATAGAAAAAACATAGAAACTATAGTTTCTTCCTTAGCTACTTAATTCAAAAATCAAATCTAAGTCTCTACCAATGTTAAACTACCGTTAAGTTTAGTCTCTAATCTATATCAGACATTTTTTGTGATTCTTCCTCATGGAATTAGGATTCAGCTTGCGTAAGAGGTTAACAAAAAGGAAATGAATTCCACAACATATTACATATTGTGCTGTCGTGATCATGGTATCATGGATCATGGTGTCCTCGAGCAAAGTCAGACTTGTCTCGTGTTATTCATAGCAATAATATGCTGTAAAAATAAATCTTTACAAAAAAAAACCATTATAGTCTATCGAAATCTTCATCTATATCCATACTTTTATGAAGGATTTGATTCCCAAAAATATCAATTTGTGGTGTCTTGCTGCTGCCTATACGTTTAGTATTTTTAGTAATAATTTGATCGTACGATAGAGCCTATGATTAATTGACCTGATTTGTTTGAACGTTGCTATTCTGTGTGACCTTCTCAAATGTGTTCCATGTACCTGAAAGTTCCGGTTTGACTCGAATGATCCTCGTATAGCGGTCATTTGTTAAAAGCTCAAAAAGACAAGTTTCTGCAAAAAAAGATCGAATTAAGCAAAACTTATGTAAATGAGTGGTATTTTAAATTCTCATTTTAACCTCTTTTTGATGGCTTTATTGAAGTAGACAAAAGAAATCTAAACAATTAATGCAAGTAGTGTCTCTGTTCGACCATGAACGCCGTGAAATTTGTATGGAACATGAATTAAAAGGTCGGCTGGTAATTGGACAATTGATAGATTTAATTAACTATAGAGAGCCAACCTTAATTATTATGAAACTCCCAATAATCAATTTCAGTCTAAGCATAAAACACAACCCAAGTTATCACAGGCGATCTGTATTCAACATAACGGTGAAGCGAAGTTAGGTTCGCCGTTTTCCCGTCCTTCTCCAGTTTATGCGGCAACCTGGCCCTCTCTTTTTAAAGCAATATCTAGCGCACTTTCATTTGTCTCACTCTCGACCGTTCTTTGTCTCGGCTTGCCATGTGTTCTTAGGGCACACGCCGTAAAGCTTCTTATTGCTCGCTCTCTCTTTCTCATCCTTCCATCTCAGTAGGTTGATAATTTGTAATGTCAGATCTGTTGTTAGGTGGTTCGTTTTAGTTTATCAGTAAATTCTTGAATCCCGCACAGATAAATAGAAATGTTCATATTGAAAATCGTTGGCTCGGTGACGTTTACGTTGCCCCATCTATACCATTGTTTTACAATGTTGTTCAATTAGTTAATTATTTCGTTGGTTTCTCGAGTCCCTAAACAGCGTTTAGATCTGATTAATCACTTCTGCATCATCCGTTATTTTAATTAAACTTCGCGCTGTTGTTTCCTGGTGTTCTCAAAATCTTAAATTTATTCAGGAATGTATTATCCCTTTTTGCACCAGCTCTTAAAATTAGACAATAGAATACTGTAAAGTTTGAAGCTCGATCCAACAGTGCTAAGGCATTATAAATAACCGATTTTTCAAAGCGGAAAATTTAAAAGTTATTTCGAAGTGATACCAACAATAAGTATGTACTAGAGTGTATTTTATTGATAAATCTATAAATCAATATTTAAATACCGGTTTACCTGCTTTACTTTTCGAAAAGCTAGATGGAAACTCTCAAATACCGCGTGGTCAAAATGAATTCGGCACTATTCCTTTGTTTATCTGCCGGTTGGTTATCCGATGGTTTTATTTGTACAACTATTTGGTTGCTTTAATCCTAAAACTATTTGTCTGACGATTGGTTTTAGTTGTATAATTATTCTTGTCTATCATGAGAGATTAACAAAGCTATTGCACCACTTGTGGTCCAGAACTCTCCTGATATATCTGCTGCAGTGTATATTCAGGGTATATTAGAGTATATTAAACTGTTGACATAAGTTTCCATAGCCTACTAAACAGTAAGGTAATTTTTGGTTTATAATGTCCAAATTTCAAGAAAAATTAAAAAAAAATAAGATTGAACTTACAATTTCGAGACAAAGAAATTAGAAAAAAATAGAAATTTCGACTTCGAATTTTAAACTTCAGAACTGGTTGGAAAGAAAGAAGCGGATTGAAAAGGAGCTAAGACCAACAAAGACTGAGTTAGAACGAGACGAGAACGACAACGAGAACG
>CM053326.1:2529571-2594571 GCA_028583605.1 Dastarcus helophoroides
AAACACCATATATGTGTATGCAATACACCTGATGTGTATTGCATACACATCAGGAAAGTCAAACACTGTCCATAGGGAGAATGTTAATGAGAGATTTAGCATTGAGAGTTATTAGTCGGATAGATGGGCGGCGCCTTGTATTCTCCTACACCGGCGTAAACAATTCAACGCAGAGCGTAACGATCAGTGCGGGTGGATATTTCAGTAATACATGTGTTTTGTTACGGGATTACTACTGGCAGGCAACAATTTTATTAAAATTGTGTACCACATGCTGTTTGTTCTTTTAGTACGTTGATTTAATGGGTTAGCGTCAGTTGCGTCCGAAGTTGCTTAATTACTGTCTGGAGTAGCGTCAATTGCGTCCTGCGATCTGGTAAGGAGTTAGGTCGATTGCGTCCTGTTTACCTGTTCTCTAATAGTTAGCTCATTAGGAAATGCCAAATTGCACTAATTGTGCAATTAGGGCAGAGGGTGAAGTGATTCTTATTCGTATAGAGCAGGGGTCGGCAAACTTTTAAGCCAAAAGAGCCATCTGCAATGAAAAAATTGGTTTCGTGAATTTCAAAGAGCCATAAGTTTTTATTTCTGATTTTACATTTTATTTCAAAATTAAATCAGATAAATTAGACAAAATATGGGACAGGGAGAGACCCCTCTGACTCATGTTTGAAGATTTCGATTTTTTCTAACAATTTTTTTTTCGAAATTTAGATTTATTTTTAATTTTGACTTTTTTCCAAAATTATATTTTTTTAACTTTGTTCTAAATTGCGACTTTTTTCTCGAAATTTCTATTCCTTTTAAATTACGTTCTCTTTTCAAATTTCACCATTTCCCCCAAATATTGTCTTAATGAATATTTATACTTTTTTTTCTTTTCTGGAAATTTCGACCTGTTTCGCCAAAATTCTGTTTCTTGAAATTCCAACTTTTAAGTTTTTGCAAGCTGCGATTTTATCGACGAAATTCACCCACTTTCAGAATGTTTGAATTTGATTTTGTTCTTAAAATTGACTTTCTTTGGGAAATTTTGACTTTTTTTTAAAGTTCAACACTTTTCTCGAAACTGGAAGTCTTACCCACATTCCTTTTTATTTAGAAATTAGTTTACCAATTTTCTCAAACTTCGGATTTTTCTGAAAATTTGAAGTTTTTTATTCGTGTTGTTCTCGAAATTTCAAATTTATTCTCAAAATTTAACTTTCTCTGGAAAATTGCAAATTATTTTTTTTCTTCTCTGAAAAACTTCGACTTTTTAAAGTTCGACAATTTTTTCTAAGCTCTGAGTTTTTTACAATTTCTCTTTTCGACATTTAAAATGTTTCACAAAATTCAAATTTGTCTAAAAATTTTAGGTTTTTAAATTTGTTCTGGGATTCATTCTAATGTCAAAATTCGACGTTTTTTTTTCCAAAATTTTGCTTTTTTGAGAATTTTTGACAAATTCATATTTTTCAAAATCCCATTTTTTCCAAATTTAAATTTTTCCGGAAATATCAACTTTATTTCGAACGAAATTCATCTATTTTCAAATCTCAAAACTTAATGTTTTTCCTCAAAACTTGACTTTCTCTGGGAAATTTTGACTTCTCAGAATTGGAAGTTTTATTAACATTCCCTTTGATTTCGAAATTATTTTACCAATTTTCTCAAAATTCAATTTATCTGAATATTTGGAGTTTTTTTTAATTCGTCTTGTTTTCGAAATTTCAAATTTATTCTCAAAATTTAATTTTCTCTGGAAAATTGCAAATTTTTATCGAAATTTGGAGCTTTTCTTAAAATGTTGACTCTTTCCTTGAAATTTTTCCTAAAATTTGACTTTTTTCTACTTCTCTGAAAAACTTGTTTAAAGTCTGGCACTTTTTTAAGCTTCCAGTTTATTTTATAATTTCTCTTTTATCTGAAAATGTCAAGTTTTTTAAATTTGTTTTAGGTTTCAATCTATTGCGGAAATCGCCGTTTTTTTTCCTGAAATTTTGCCCTTATTTAAGAACTTTCGACCAATTCATTTTTTTAAAATCATTTTTCACAATTTTTTTCTAAATCTCTTCTTTTTTCTCAAAATTCGGCTTTTTCTGGGAAATTCTGGCGTTTTTTTTAAAGTTAAAAACTTTTCTCGAAATTTTCTTGAAATTTTCTTTTGAAATTATTTTACAGATGTTTTCAAAATTCGAATTTATTTGAAAGTTTGGATTTTTTTAAATCGTCTTGTTCTCAAAATTTCAAATTTATTCTCAAAATTTAACTTTCCCTGGAAAATTGTAAATTTTTTGTCGAAATTTCAAGCTTTTATTAAAATTTGGGCTTTTTCCTTGACATTTTTCCTAAAATTTTTGTTGACTTTCCTTAAAATTTTTTCCCCTAATTTGACTTTTCTCTACTTCTCTGAAAAACCTCGACATTTTTAAAGTCCGACACTTTTTTAAGCTTCCAGTTTATTTTATATTTTCTCTTTTATCTGAAAATGTCAAGTTCTTAAATTTGCTTTGGGTTACAGTCTATTGCGGAAATTCGACCTTTTTTTCCTGAAATTTTTCCCTTATTTGAGAACTTTGGACCAATTCATTTTTTTTAAATCACTTTTCCCAATTTTGACGTTTTTTTAAGGTTAAAAACTTTTTTCCAAATTTTCTTTTGAAATTATTTCACAAATGTTCTCAAAATTCGAATTGATCTGAAAATTTGGATTTTTTTTTAAATCGCTTTGGTCTCGAAATTTCAGATTTATTCCCTGGAAAATTGTAAATATTTTGTCGAAATTTCCTTGAAATTTTTCCTAAAATTTGACTTTTTTCTATTTCTCTGAAAAACTTGTTTAAAGTCTGGCACTTTTTTAAGCTTCCAGTTTATTTTACAATTTCTCTTTTATCTAAAAATGTCAAGTTCTTACATTTGCTTTGGGTTACAGTCTATTGCGGAAATTCGCCGTTTTTTTTCCTGAAATTTTGCCCTTATTTGAGAACTTTGGACCAATTCATTTTTTTTTAAATTACTTTTCCCAATTTTGACGTTTTTTTAAGGTTAAAACTTTTTTCCAAATTTTCTTCAAATTTTCTTTTGAAATTATTTTACAAATGTTCTGAAAATTCGAATTGATCTGAAAATTTGGATTTTTTTTTAAATCGCTTTGGTCTCGAAATTTCAAATTTATTCCCTGGAAAATTGTAAATATTTTGTCGAAATTTCCTTGAAATTTTTCCTAAAATTTGACTTTTTTTTACTTCTCTGAAAAACTTGTTTAAAGTCTGGCACTTTTTTAAGCATCCAGTTTATTTTACAATTTCTCTTTTATCTGAAAATGTCAAGTTCTTAAATTTTTTTTTCAATTTCAACATTTTTTTTAAGCTTTCAGTTTATTCTTACAATTTCTCTTTTCGAAATTCTGCAATTTTTCAAAAAATTCAAAATTGTCTAAAAATTTCAGGTTTTTAGGTTTGTTTTGAGTTTAATCTTTTGTCGAAATTCGAAGTTTTTTTTTTAAAAATTTTGCCTTTTGAGAACTTTCGATAAATTCATTTTTTTCGAAATTTCTCCCTTTTTCCGAATTAGATAAATTCATTTTTCACAGTTTTTTTCGAAATATCTTTCTCTCAAAATCTGGCTTTTTCTGGGAAATTTTGACCTTTTTTTAAAGTTCAACTCTTTTCGACATTTTCTTGGAATTTTCTTTCGAAATAATTTTACCGATTTTCTCAAAATTCGAATTTATCTGAAAATTTGGAGTTTTTTTTTACTCGTCCTGTTCTTGAAATTGCAAATTTTCTCTGGAATATTACAATTTTTTTATCGAAATTTCAAGTTGTTCTAAACTTTTTCCATGAAATTCTTCCCAAAATTAAAGTTTTTTCTTCTTCACTGGAAAACTTTAACCTTTTTATAGATCGACAATTTTTTCTAACCTTTCAGTTAATTTTTACAATTTCTCTTTTTGAAATTTTACCATATTTCAAAAATTCAAAATTGTCTAAAAATTTCAGGTTTTTAACTTGTCCCGGGTTTCAATCTATTGTCGAAATTCTACGTTTTGTTTTCCAAAATTTTACCTTTTATTGAGAACTTTTGATAAATTCTTTTTCCTCAATTTTTTCGAAATCTGTTCCTTTTTTCGAAGTTTCTTTCTTGTCTCAATTTTTTCGAAATCTCTTTTTCTCAAAATTCGGTTTTTTTCGACAAATTAATGCTCCGCATCCAAACATTTTTAGCTTTATTGAAGTTTTGAAAGGAATTCAAAGTGAAGTGTATGTGAAGCAATACGAAAAAAATCAAAATCCGTAACAGATAAAGAAATTTTTTTATGTGAGGCAATGAACGATTTGTTAAATAAACGCTTAACCATATTTGAATTTGTAAGAAAAGTTTCATATAAATTCCTGCCTATTTAGTATTTATTTTGTAATGCATAGATATGTAAGCTTGTTTTCGTGCTGGGACGCAACTGACATTAGTTCAGGGAGTGGTATGGGACGCAATTGCCGTAGAAATGCGAAATCCGGAGGCAACTGACGCTTCCCGGATTTAATCAACGTCTTCTTTGATAACCAAAATAAATAAACGAGATTTGTTAAACAAAATAAATAATAATTCTAATGAAGAATATAACAAAGTAACTCTTTAAACATTTAAACATAAGGAGTTCAAATAGGCCGCCAGACTTTGCTAAACAATATTCCAGTCTGTTGTAAAACTTTCGACGAGTTTTTCCAACATCTAAACTGGAAGATACGAGAATGCTGCGTCAAAGTAGGGGAATACGTTCAGCGGCCGTAGAAAACTATGGAAGGGACAATTCTTAGCGTTTTACATGGACAATCAAAATGTTTCCTTATCTGTATATGATGATGGAAGACTACTGTTGGACTCTTCTGAGAGACCTTCCAGATGCTTTTCACAAGCGAAAATGTACCAAAAGGAGTCTCACTGGGAAAAAGAAATGTATTTAGTGCTTACTAATTACTGTATTTTAGATAAAAAATAAGTTTTGTTATGCAATTATAAATTTTAAAAAAAGTTTAACCTTTTATCTTTTATTTTGAGATAACTTGTTTAACACAGATACCTACATTGTTAGAGAATGTGACGTTCTATTACCAAATGAAAGTCATTTTCGGATTCAGCATACCCAAAAACATGAGAATTAAACAAAAAAACCAAAACATCTCTCAATTTTAATTTTTGCAGACTTATGTTATTATTACAAACGAAGAAGACAAGAAAGATGATATGGTAGGTGTTATTTCGTCAACCCAATATTACAAGGTCCTATGTAACATTTTTGAATATTTCAAGTTCTTGGTGTAACATTGTCCTATGTGACATAAATTATGTTACAATTATCGAACGAACACTTTAGCTCTCATAGAACTCTGTTAATCCTGTGGAAATCAAAGGTGTAAGTCAAAAATAATAAGTCATGTGTATACCAGGGGTTTATGTTAAACATAGGACTTCGTAATTTATTTTTTTTAATAAAAATACTATTACTTAGTCCTATGTTGTAACATACAACCTTGATATTCCATTTTCTACAAATTCTAGGTTGTGTTACATTGTTTAGTTCTAAATTGTGGGAACATGTAATTAACGATTTCTGGCAGTGTTTTGTTTTAAAATATTAAAATGAGTGGTAGTGATTCAAGTGATGGCCACGGCTATGACTCTAATAAATATGGGGAATTCCTACCACATCAAAAAACATCAAAAAAAGTAGTCAGGTAAAAGATTATTTTGTAAATTAGGTTAGGAGGCTTGAAGCAATATTTTTTTTAGAATAAAAATTCGCGACCGCTATTACGACATTCCCAAGTCTTCCCAATCTTCAAGTACCAGTAGTAGTGAAAGTGATCATTTTATTTTAGAATCTGATTTAAGAAGGTATAATATTGTATATTTTTGGTACGAAAAATATACAATATTATACTTTCTTAAATCAGATTCTAAAATTCTATTTCTAAAAAACACAACAACAACAATAACGGTTGTTTTTGTGTTTTTTAGAAATAAATCTGGCTGCTCTGAGATTAAGAAATTAACCATAAATTGAGCCTTAAATAACAGACATGATTTAAAATCCAAAAATCTGCAAATGCAATCTGATGCAAGTAAAGATGCTTCTTCAAATTTACAAACTGATTCTAGCAGGTAATGGCCTCGGTTATAGCCTAATCTTGATGTAGGGGATATTTTTCATTTAAATTTTTTTAGGAGTCCGCCTGGTTGTTTTATGATCCCAGTACTAGGGACTCCAACGAAAAAACAAGTTTCAGTAAACAATAAAATTCAGATCGAAGAAGCATCTGAAGAAGAACCCCGTCCCCAGGATTCTGAGGGTGACCATATCGCAGAGATCGAAGAAGCATCTGAAGAAGAACCTCGTCCCCAGGATTCTGAGGGTGACCATATCGCAGAAAATCCTCAAAATCCAACTACTGGTTCTAGAGAAGATATAATCGATGAAACAAAAAAAATATTGACACGAAAACGGAAGAGTAATACTTCATAATGGGCATGTAATGCAAGAAAAGCAAGATTTGATCGGGGCCTTGACTATATTTCTTCCCGAAAAAAAGCATTTCGGCAAAAGAAATTAAAAATACAAAAGATTGTATCCAGAAATGCTTATTTAAGTGCTCTGGCAAAATAAGTGACGATCAAAGAAAGGACATTTTTAAGAATTATTAATTGCTTTCTGCTACTAAAAGAAGGATTATATTTTCAACACCACCGAAGTTGACGTTCCTTGGAGAAGAAGAAAAGGCAATAATAATGAAAAATGATGAAAGAGTAGAACCTTTAGGTTTTACTTTAAGCTGAATGGACATAAAATTCAAGTATGCAAAGCTTTTTACACTGGGACGTTATATATTGGCCAGAAAGCAATTTATACAGTTCATGCAAATAAAACCTTGACCAATACATTACGTGAAAGTAAGCAAGGGAAACATCAAAAACTGGTAACATCACCTGAAGATAGTGATTTCGTCAAGCTGCATATTAACTTGACTCCGCGAGTGGAATCACATTATTGCCGCAAAAAAACAACAAAGAATATTTCGAAAGCGAAATGAGCATTAAAAAGTTGTATGAATTGTATTTAGAATATGCAAATGATCATCAAAAAACTCCGGTTTCATTTTGCGTATATAGAAAAATATTTTGCAATTCTTTTAACATAGCCTTTCATAAACCACGAAAAGATAGATGCGATACTTGCGAAGAAATGAAAGTGAAGAAAGAAGAGAATACGGTGGATGAAAATTCAGAAAGAAAGCATATAGATCATTTGAAAGAAAAAGAATACATGAGGGAACAGAAACAAAAAGATAAGGAAAGTGGAAAGCCCATATTATGTTTTGATCTCGAAAACGTGTTAACTTGCACAAAGGCAGATATAAAAAACTTTTTTTATAAGAGCAAATTGTATGTTTACAATAAGACTGGTCACCTATCTGTCGAAAAAAAGGTTTATTGTGCGATATGGACCGAGGCTTTACATGGGAGAACAGGAAATGACATGGCAAGCGCAGTCTATAAAATATTGGATAAAATAATGGAAGACCATCCAGAATTTACAGAAATAATTTTGTGGAGCGATAGTTGCGTTCCTCAAAACAGAAACAGTCTTATGAGCTATGCTCTCTCTCACCTTATTCAAACCCACAAAAATCTACAAAATATTACAGTGAAATTTTCTGTTCCAGGACATTCTTGTATTCAAGAAGTAGATGCCATCCACAGCTCTATAGAAAGGTCATTAAACAAAGTAGAATATTATTCCCCGGTATCACTTCTTCGCTTTCTACTAAAAGTAAACCGACAAAAACCCTACACAATAATTCAAATGAAAAAACAATACTTCATAGATTTTCAGTCCTACTCAAGTCAGTTGAACTACAACACTGTCCCATTCTCAAAAATTGTATCTTTACAATTTTCAAAAAACTTTTATGAGCTCGAGTATAAGGAATCTTTTGAACCGACAGGAGGACCGAGGTATTTAAGACCGTAAACTTGCATCAACGAAATTTGCAAAAAGCTCACGTTACGGCCGAAACAGAACCGACCATTCCTTTGCAATTAAAAAAGTGTGATAAAATTGTTGCACGGCCACAAGCTAAGGTGGATGCAATAAAATCCATGTATAAGTGGATTCCTGAAATTGATAGCCAATATTATGATTCAATTTTGAATCAAAAAAAATTAAGCTTTGTTTATTTTGTTTTTAGGAAATATTATTCAGTTCCAAAGTTCTATGTTACCTCTATTGAAAAAAAAAAGGTTTAAGAATATCAGAGTTCTATGTTTTTTTTAAATAAATGTTTTTTTTGAGAGTTTTGCATTTTTTGGGATGTTTTTATTAAAAGCACCTTGATTGCCCCGAATAAAACACCCTTTGAAAGAAAATTGTAAAAAATACCAAACTGACTGACTTGGACCTGGGGTCATTTTTTTAAACAAATTTTTCTCAAAATGACATAATTGTTACATAAGACCTTGTAATATTAGGGTGACGTTTTATAAATTTTGTCAAGTTACAAACCAGAATGCTGAGAATAAAATACGTTCCATCTACGATTCTACGCAATGATTTATGCAACATTGTGTTTAGCCTTTAACAAAGAACTGCAACTTAAATTCTATTGCGATTTTAACGGAAATAAGCAGTTTTGAAATTTTGCGGTCATAAATTACCTTTAAAGCAAAACTGGATTTTAAGATACTACGTTGAGCATCATAAATGTGTGTTTTATTGTGCCCACATTGGATGTTATTTACAAAAACTAGTTTTCCTTTCATCACAAAAGATAATAAATTCGGAGTAAAGCAACTGAGGGTGGTGTGGACGAACGAAGAGAATAAGGGTGGCGTGGCAAATCAGAGAGCGAACGAAATGGTTTTACAGATGCGGACTAGCCAGCGAATTAACGAATGTTTCTTTGTCTTCGACTGTTTTATTTATCGTCCTGTCTTGGCCCTCGTCGTTTAGTAAAAACTAATACCCTCGCAAAGATAATCGAATGATAAAAAATGTCGTCTGGGCCATTTCACGAAAAGAATTGAAATACGATAAAGAATCTGACGGATTTTTAAAATCAATTTAAGGATATAGTCCTTGCAGAAATGAACTTCACTTAGAATTTGATAATTTTTTATTTATAGGTATAACTTGTAGAGCGTAAGATGTACATTAAATAGATAGTGAAAGCAGTGAAGAAGTTATTGACCTTAGAAGAAAGTGTATCAGTGAACAAGAAAATCTTAGCATATCTTGCATTATACTGATAAAATAGTCATAATTATGCAAATCCAAAATTTCATTGATATATAATTCGCTGCCTGTTTATTAAAAAATAATCACAGCAATACAAAACACAGAACTTGTCCCCTTGTTGTGTTTTTTAATCTTTCTTGGTTTCAGGGGACAAGTTCTGTGTTTCAACAGCAATACAAGCAAAAAAAGGTTTGCGAGTGAACTGAACTTAAAAACAAAGAGTATAACCATAAATTATTTTAGTTAATAATATACAAGGAATATTGAATTGTAGCCTACTACAGAAGGAAAGAAAATCGAAAAGTCAAAATATTGTATTATTCAACATATTCTCCTCTTAATTTAATATATTGTTACGGGCTTATCGGTTCGAAATGATTATCAAACACTTGCTGAATAATACCAACTTTATTTTCAAACTAAACTCGGAACACTACAACTGAATAATTAACTCACTTTCTGACTTTTCACTACTAACTCACTAATTACCCTGACTGACTTTAACTAACTGATTCGAGGGAAAGGCGACCGCCTTATATAGTTTTGGCTCCCAGGTTCTAGAAAAATCCCACAAATAAGGCTTATCGTTTGCCGAAATTTCTGGAACGCTTATCTGCTTCGTTATCGCGGCAGCTTTCCCCCTATCAGATCTTTCTAGAAAATTTTCTTACGTACTAAATTCTATAATTTACATTTCGCCACAGTATTTATTACACCAAACCTGCGATGCTTCATGACCTTAAAAAAATATTTTGCTTTGAAAACCAGGCCTCTACAGCTTCTATAACACCTTCGTTGAAAAAAAAATTTACGACCTTTGAAACTTCTTTTCAGTTGAGGAAATAGATGATAGTCGGATAGAGCCAGATCTGGTGAATAATAAACTTGTTCCAGTAATTCGAACCCCAAATCAGGAATTGTTTGCATGGCAACAGGTGATTTATGGGAAGAGACATTGTCCTGCAGAACCAAATACCTTCGGACAACCTAATTTTTTCGAGTAAAATGGTTAATAACGTCGAATAATATTCCCCAGTTACCGTTCAACCTTATCCAGGTAATCAATCATGATTTTGGTGGAATATGCTGGTCCTTGGTTATCCTCAAAAATTGAAATACAAATCTTGTCCCCTGAAACCAAGAAAGATTAAAAAACACAACAGAGGTTGCTCTAACGCGTTTCGATAGCCAAGCTATCACCTTCAGAGAGATATGGGACAAGATTTCTATTTCAATTTTTGAAGATAACCAAGGACCAGTCCGCTCCACCAAAAAAAAAGATAATAAAATTAATAAAAATTAAATTTGACTCGAGAGTCGAAATTTCTAAAACTTAAAGTCAGTGTTGACGAAATTTTGTAAAAAAATTAACTTTTTTCTATAGGTTACCTTATTTTTTTGGAAATTCGGGTGTAAACCTTAAAAGACTATTTCGAAATTTCGTCATTCATCATTCATCATTTATCAAAGGTTGCTCTACAACTAGATCAATCTTTGTTGTGTTTTTTAATCTTTCTTGGTTTCAGGGGACAAGATTTGTATTTCAACAATTTTCACAACTAAGGTTGCTCTACAACTAGAGCAACCTTCGTTGTGTTTTTTAATGTTTCTTGGTCTCAGGGGACAATATTTCCATTTCAGTGAATCATGATTACTCCAAGGCAATCTCAAAAAACTGAAGCAAAAACTTTTCCAGCAGCAGATCTTTAAACGCGAAAATTTTTAGGCCTTTGAGAACCAGAGTCTGCATTTCATTTATTGCTGCTTTGATTCTCCATCGTAAAAATGTACACAAGTTTCATGCATAGTAACACACGGCTTGAATTGCATGCAACTTTTCAAACCGAGCACAGATCGAACCCTTGTACGCTTTTGGTGATCAGACATTTGGTGATCCATTTTGCACGCATATCCATATCAACGTGAATTATATGATGAACGCTCTGCGAAAAATCCCTTTTTCAATGAATCAAAAATATTGAGCTACCAATCGCTTATAGAAGCTCCAAATCACAAACGAGACTTATTCAAAGACCAGGAAACACTCCAAGGGTTGGCTTGAGTCAGAAGATACTTTTACATCTTCCAGGCGTTACCAGTTGCCTACTGAAGCTCCAAATGGCAAACGAGATTTGTTGGAAGACGTCCAAAGAGTCACTAGGCATTATTTTCGAGTCACCAGGTATTATTTTTGAGTCACCAGGCATTATTTTTGAGCCAGTAAGGCCCATTTTTCAACCTCCAAATGCGTTTTTGAGCTTATAAACGCCATTTTTAGCCCCCTTAGTGTCATTCTTGAACCTTCAAACGTTACTAATCAAGTTTTAATCGTCCAAATTTCGGGTTGAAATGAAAATTTCCTTAAACCTGTAAATAACGTTCTAATTTTGAAAATTTGACCAGAAATACGATGCATCCCTAAAGAGTTACAAAGGGCAGTTTGCGGAAAATTTCACTTTCATTGAATCAAAAATATTAAGCTACCAGTCACTTGAAGTTTCAACTCGCAAACAAAGCTTCTTATAAGACTTGGAGAACACTCCAAGGAGTTAGTTTGAGCTAAAAAATATCTTTTAATCTTCAGGAAAAAAATTAAACTTCCTTACGCTATATATGCGCATTTTTGAGCCTCCAGAAACCGTTTTTTTTCCAAAGCGCTACCAAACTTAGTTTTTAGCCACCAAATGTCATTTTTCATCCAAGCACATATTTTTGAATCTTCAAGCATATTTTTGAACTTTTAAGCACACTTTTGAACTTTCAAGTACATTTTTGAGCCACCAGGCATCATTTTTGAGCCTGAAAAATCCATTTTTAACGTCCAAGGACATTTTTGAACGTTTAAGGACATTTTTGAACGTCCAAGGACACTTTTGAACCTTCAAGTACATTTTTTACCTTCAAGTACATTTTTGAACCTTCAAGTACATTTTTGAACCTTCAAGTACATTTTTGAACCACCAGGCATCATTTTTGGGCCTGAAAAATTCCTTTTTAAACGTCCAAGGACATTTTTGAACGTCCAAGGACACTTTTGAACCTTCAAGCACATTTTTATACCTTCAAGTACATTTTTGAATCTTCAAGCACACTTTTGAACTTTCAAGTCCATTTTTGAGCCACCAGGCATCATTTTTTAGCCTGAAAAATCCATTTTTGAACGTCCAAGGACATTTTGAATGTACAAGGACATTTTTGAACGTCCAAGGACACTTTTGAACCTTCAAGCACATTTTTATAACTTCAAGTACATTTTTGAATCTTCAAGCACACTTTTGAACTTTCAAGTCCATTTTTGAGCCACCAGGCATCATTTTTTAGCCTGAAAAATCCATTTTTGAAAGTCCAAGGACATTGTTGAACGTACAAGGATATTTTTGAACGTCCAAGGACACTTTTTAACCTTCGAGCACATTTTTATAACTTCAAGTAGATTTTTGAATCTTCAAGCACACTTTTAAACTTTCAAGTCTATTTTAGAGCCACCAGGCATCATTTTTGAGCCTAAAAAATCTATTTTTGAACGTTCAAGGACATTTTTCAACGTACAAGGACATTTTTATAACTTAAGTACATTTTTGAATCTTCAAGCACACTTTTGAACTTTCAAGTCTATTTTTGAGCCACCAGGCATCATTTTTGAGCCTGAAAAATCCATTTTTGAACGTCCAAGGATATTTTTGAACGTACAAGGACATTTTTGAACGTCCAAGGACACTTTTGAACCTTCAAGTACATTTTTATAACTTCAAGTACATTTTTGAATCTTCAAGCACACTTTTGAACTTTCAAGTCCATTTTGAGCCACCAAGGCATCATTTTTAGCCTGAAAAAATCCATTTTTGAACGTTCAAGGATATTTTTGAACGTACAAGGACATTTTTGAACGTCCAAGGACACTTTTGAACCTTCAAGTACTATTTTTATAAACTTCAAGTACATTTTTGAATCTTCAAGCACACTTTTGAACTTTCAAGTCCATTTTTGAGCCACCAGGCATCATCTTTGAGCCTGAAAAATCCATTTTGAACGTTCAAAGGACATTGTTGAACGTACAAGGACATTTTTGAACGTCCAAGGACACTTTTGAACCTTCAAGCACATTTTTATAACTTCAAGTACATTTTTGAATCTTCAAGCACACTTTTGAATTTTCAAGTCCATTTTGAGCCACCAAGAATCATTTTTAGCCTGAAAAATCCATTTTTGAACGTTCAAGGATATTTTTGAACGTACAAGGACATTTTTGAACGTCCAAGGACACTTTTGAACCTTCAAGACATTTTTATAAAATTCAAGTACATTTTTGAATCTTCAAGCACACTTTTGAATTTCAAGTCTCATTTTTGAGCCACCAGCATCATTTTTGAGCCTGAAAAATCCATTTTTGAACGTTCAAGGCATTTTTGAACGTACAAGGACATTTTTGAACGTCCAAGGACACTTTTGAACCTTCAAGCACATTTTTATAACTTCAAGTACATTTTTGAATCTTCAAGCACACTTTTGAACTTTCAAGTCTATTTTTGAGCCACCAAGAATCATCTTTGAGCCTGAAAAATCCATTTTTGAACGTTCAAGGACATTTTGAAGTACGGAATTTTGAATGTTCAAGGACACTTTTGAACCTTCAAGCACATTTTAGAACTTCAAGTACATTTTTGAATCTTCAAGCACACTTTTGAACTTTCAAGTCCATTTTTGAGCCCCAGGCATCATTTTTAGCCTGAAAAATCATTTTTGAAACGTCCAAGGACATTTTTGAACGCTACAAGGACATTTTTTGAACGTCCAAGGACACTTTTGAACCTTCAAGCACATTTTTATAGCTTCAAGTACATTTTTGAATCTTCAAGCACACTTTTGAATTTTCAAGTCCATTTTGAGCCACCAAGAATCATTTTTTAGCCTGAAAAATCCATTTTTGAACGTTCAAGGATATTTTTGAACGTACAAGGACATTTTTGAACGTCCAAGGACACTTTTTGAACCTTCAAGTATATTTTTAAAACTTCAAGTACATTTTTGAATCTTCAAGCACACTTTTGAACTTTCAAGTCTATTTTTGAGCCACCAGGCATCATTTATTAGCCTGAAAAATCCATTTTTGAACGTCCAAGGACATTGTTGAACGTACAAGGACATTTTTGAACGTCCAAGGACACTTTTGAACCTTCAAGCACATTTTTATAACTTCAAGTACATTTTTGAATCTTCAAGCACACTTTTGAATTTTCAAGTCCATTTTGAGCCACCAAGAATCATTTTTTAGCCTGAAAAATCCATTTTTGAACGTTCAAGGATATTTTTGAACGTACAAGGACATTTTTGAACGTCCAAGGACACTTTTGAACCTTCAAGTACATTTTTATAACTTCAAGTACATTTTTGAATCTTCAAGCACACTTTTGAACTTTCAAGTCTATTTTTGAGCCACCAGGCATCATTTTTGAGCCTGAAAAATCCATTTTTGAACGTTCAAGGACATTTTTGAACGTACAAGGACATTTTTGAACGTCCAAGGACACTTTTGAACCTTCAAGCACATTTTTATAACTTCAAGTACATTTTTGAATCTTCAAGCACACTTTTGAATTTTCAAGTCCATTTTTGAGCCACCAAGCATCATTTTTTAGCCTGAAAAATCCATTTTTGAACGTCCAAGGACATTGTTGAACGTACAAGGACATTTTTGAACGTCCAAGGACACTTTTGAACCTTCGAGTACATTTTTATAACTTCAAGTACATTTTTGAATCTTTGAGCACACTTTTGAATTTTCAAGTCCATTTTTGAGCCACCAGGCATAATTTTTTAGCCTGAAAAATCCATTTTTGAACGTCCAAGGACATTTTTGAACGTACAAGGACATTTTTGAACGTCCAAGGACACTTTTGAACCTTCCAGCACATTTTTATAACTTCAAGTACATTTTTGAATCTTCAAGCACACTTTTGAACTTTCAAGTTCATTTTTGGGCCACCAGGTATGATTTTTGAGCCTGAAAAATCAATTTTTGAATGTTTAAGGACATTTTTGAACGTCCAAGGACATTTTTGAACGTTCAAGGACACTTTTGAATCTTCAAGCACATTTTTATACCTTCAAGGACATTTTTGAATCTTCCATCGTCCATATGAAATTTTCAATCCCCCAGATATTCGTTTTAGACATTCTTTAGTAGGATAAAATTATGTCATTAACTGCTTCGTGCATTTTTTTAAACATTTCCAATTAAATCTTCGACTTTAAAGAAAAGATTTTTTTCAGACTTAACTATTGAAATTTTCGACTTTTTTTCGAAACTTTACCTTTTCCTTTATTTGAAAATTGTAATTTTTTTTCAAGTCAGACATTTCCTAAAACCTTTTATTGACATTTTCGACTAATATTTTGTAAAATTTCGATTCCATTTTAAAACTTTGATTTTTTTTTCAAAATTTCGACTCCTTTTGAAAACTTGAACTTTTTTTAAAAAAGTTCTATTTTTTTTAAATTTTGTTTATACATTTTTTTAAACATTTTCAGTTAAATCTTCGACTTAAAAGAATAGATTGTTTTCAAACTTGAACTATTAAAATTTTCGACTTTTTTTCAAAACTTTACCTTTTCAAAATTTCAACTTTTTCGACAATTACGAATTTTTTGATAATTTTGAGTTTTCTTCAATATTCGAAAAATTCAGCTTCTTTAAAAATTTAATTAAAAACTCTGCAATTTATTTTAAATGTCCATATTTTTCCAAAAATTCGTCTTTTATTCACATTCCCAAAATTATTCAAAATGTCGACCATTTTAAAACTTTTTTTCGAAATCCTTGGTTTCTTTTGAAAATTGGAGTTTCTATGGAAATGTCAAAATATTTGCCTTTTTTTAAAAAATCGCATTTTCTGATAATTTTTGCTCTATTTTTTAAAAGTGGTAATATTTTTCTTTTTAAATGTACATTTTTCAAGAAAAATATCGAAATAACACTTGAATTTGAAAAAAATTATAGCAAAATTTTGTATTTTTAAAAGTGTGCAAAGTTTTGAAACAAATTTCCAAAAAAAGTTGCATTTTATATACAAATAAATTGACAAAATTTGAATTTTAATCACAAAAAATTGGCTTCAAGCTGAAATATTTGAATTTTGAACTTCCTCTAAAACTTAAAAATTACTATAAAAAAATTAAGTTAGAACAGTAAATTGTTAATGAATTTTTTTCAACATTTTGATTAATTTTAATTTCGAAATTTTGAGACTCTTCTAGAAATGTTGACTCATTTTCTCAAAAATTTCAATAGTTTCCCACTTTAAAAGTCAAACTTATAAAATATTTTTGACAATTAATTTAATGCAAACAAATTTTTTTATTTAATTTCTAAAATGTTTTTTTTTTGGAAAATATTGTTTACAGATAACAACTTTTTCTAGAAATGTGATCTGCGTTTTCTTGAAAATTTGAGTTAAGTCTTTAAATTTCGTTTTTTTTTATCGAAATTCAAATTCTAAATTCGAATTTGGGAATTTCAAGAATAAATTTAACATTTTTAGGAAAATTGGAAATTCCGATTCAGGATTCTCATTGCTACAGCAGTAGCAATTTTTTAGAGAAATATCAAATTGTAAAAAAGGTTAAAATGTACAAGCTTCATTTTTTTCTTGATATTTTAGTATGTTTCTCAAAGTTTTCTTATTTTTATTCAAATTTGAAGTTTATTTTCCCTAAATTTATACTTAATAATTTTCAGTTTTTTATCAAAATTACAAAATAAAATGAATTTTAAAATATCAAAATTTTGTTAAACAATTTTTTAATGTTCAAAACAAATTAGAGAGAAATTAAAATTTCTACAAGAAAAAATATTTTAAAGAGAAAATCTCCAGGAAAAGTTGAAATTGCAAAAAAATTCTTTGTATAAAATGTTTAGAGAAAAACACAAATTTCATAGGAAAAAAAAGCAAAATTTCTTAGAGAAAAAATCGAAATTTGAGAACACATTTGAAATATCTTTGCAAAAAAGACGAAGTTCTTTGTTTTTTACAAAATGTTAAAATTTTTATAGAGCTTTCAGGGTTTTTTCCAAACATTTGTTGTCAAAACTACAAAATGAAATGAACTTTAAATTGTTAGAGTGTCGTGAAAAAACTTGAAATTTTTGAAGCAAATTAGAGGAACACAAAGAAAAATCTGGAGAAGTTATAATTTCTAGAAGAAATTTTTTTTTTGATGGAACGGACTGGTCCTTGGTTATCTTCAAAAATTGAAATACAGAACTTGTCCCCTGAAACCAAGAAAGATTACAAAACACAACAAAGATTGCTCTAACGCATTTCGACAGCCAAGCTGTCATCTTTAGAGAGATGACAGCTTGGCTGTCGAAACGCGTTAGAGCAACTTTTGTTGTGTTTTTTAATCTTTCTTGGTTTCAGGAGACAAGTTTTGTATTTCAATCTCCTAAAGCTCTTTCAGTGGCCTAAACATATGATAGTTACTTGGTGATAAGTCGGGACTATAAGGAGGGTGTTCTAATCTTGTCCAATGCATTTCCTCTAATTTTTGATGTGTCAGATTGGCTGGGTGGGGGCGGGCATTGTCGTGAAACAAAATCACATTTCTGACCGAAAATTCGCACCTCTTCCGCCGATATGCATGTTTTACTTGCTTTATCCAATCTCAACGTCCAAGTGACAAATCTCCAGACGTTGCTGTTTCTGTTTTTCAGACAAAAGAAGAGGTATCTACCCCTGAGAAATTTTTCCAAACCCCAGCTCATCAGTAATGATGGATTGAGCACCCCCAAAGCTTATCCCTATCTAAGCTGCAATTTCACCAACAGTTAAAGGGTGATCACCTTCCAAAGGGCGTTGAACAGCGTTCATCTTGTCCGCAGTCACATTGGTCCGAGGACGACGGACATGGGATTCATTTTCAACTTGAATTCGTCCTTTCAAAAATTTGTTGTGCCATTCATACACTTGATTTTTCTTCAAACAAGTATCCCCAAACTGTGCTTTTAGTCTACGAAGAATTTCGGCGGGCTTTACACCTTCAACGGCAACGCAACGTGTGGATGAACCTTTTGTTCACTCATTGTATTTGCAACCGATGAACAGCAAGAACGGAATTCGCTTGAGCGCAGGAAGTCACGTGATATTCCCATTTAACATGTCTTTACATCTTCAACGGCAAAAAATTTAACAATAATGCGCTGCGCAACGTGTGGATGAACCTCTTGCTCACTCATTGTATTTACAACTGACAAACAGCGAGAACGGAATTCGCTTGAGCGTGATATCTCCACCTAACATGTCTAAGAGTATGCGTACACTCCCGACGCCCTCCTGGCAACATGATAGAAATTCCGGTTCATATTTGATTTACTCTCGTATCAATAAATGTTCGAATATCCTCAGGTTTACCCTGTACTTAAAAAAACAATTTTGGTGCATACATATATGCTAGTCTGTCGGCACCTTAACATGGAATTGGGGATTTGTTATTAAAAAATTTGGCTCTACAAGGAAAAATTGATTTACAATAATACACGCCACCATATCAGAACTGATGTCATCGCTAAAGCCAACCAATATATTGACATGCGATTTACTTCTAATCTATTCGTGTTGCCACATTGTTGACAAGCCTAAAGCTTCCTGAGGGATCAAAAATGTTTATTTAATAAACAGATTGATGCCAATTTTACGGAAATGGAGGAAATCATAATAGCTAACAGTCTGTTTAATATAAAGTTTTAATTTTTATATTAAAACAGACGTAGCATCTTCAAAACACAAGTAAACCTTTCATTGGTTAATTATCCACGCTTGTGATTAAATTGTATTAAGTTTTAATTGATCTACTTATTTTTTTAAGCTACCTATTAAAATAACAGTATATTATTGATTAATCATGAACACATTCATGATTAGAGTTTTTAAATCATAATATCGCAACTAGCACGATATACGATACGCTTTAGAATATTTTTTCATTGTTTGATCCTTCGAAACTACTGTCGCTTAAAAGCTCAAACCAGATGTTTCTTAGAGGAAATGCCATTGTGTATCAATGCACCCTGTTGCCACAAGAATTGTTACCTAAATTATAAGCCATTCATTCAATTCTTTACCTTCAATATTCTACCTTGCCCGCAGTCATCCGAGTTTAGTGAATAGTCTAGGCTTCACTGATTTTTATAACTTTCTCTTGTACTACTACTCGGTAGAAATAGAATTAAATGTTAACGAAATACTGTCTCAAGAATTAATTGTAATGCTTTTTTCGACGCTATACACTCCCAGTGAACTACTGAACTAATTGTAACTAAAATGAGGAAGATTTAAAACTATTTTAAGTAGAAATCATCCTACGATTTTAAGAAACTTTGAATTTTCATAACATTAACTTAAAAGGGTAACTCCCACATCATCATTAGGCACACAAGTGGCTGGGTGCAACATTATTTTTACAACCCTCGAGGGTCGTGGTGAAAAATTTCGAAAATTTTTTCGAATTTTTGACTTCCTCTCAAAATTTCAATATATTTTTTTACTAGAGCACTGAGCTAAACAGTGAGTAGTGTGCCAAGGGGGATTCTGGACCACAAAAAGGCGGGAAATTTAAATTATGACGCATGCGCAGTAGTCTCCAGGTAATATGACACTTCCGAGGTCATTGAACTTTAAGGCAATAGGATACTTTGAAGATTATAGTCCAAGTTAAATAACAAATCAAACCAACTGTTGGACAAGTAGTTGTACAAGTCAAACTAATTGTTAGACAAGTCAAACCAACTGTTAGACAAGTAGTTGTACAAGTCAAACCAACTCTTAGACAAGTCAAACCAACTCTTAGACAAGTCAAACTCCTGAACAACTAGCTGTACAAGCAGTGGCGGCTGGCTTATAGGCACTGTGGAACTGCAGCACCCCCAACTTCGCTTAAGAGTGTTTTTCTTAAAATTTTCTGAACACTTTTCATTTCACAATTTTTTGTAAAAATTTTAAATATTCCCTGATTTCTTTTTATAGAAATTTTAGGTTTCTTTCACGAAGTTACGACATTTAAAAACCTAATTTATTTTTAATGGTGATCAAAATCACATTTTTAGAAACTAATTTTTGTAGTAGTATTAAGGAATTAAAATGTTAAGAAAAAAACTCAAATTTCTTTGAAAATGTTAACATTTTGAGATAATAATTACAATTTCAAGAAAAAATCTAAATCCAACTCATCTCGCATTTTACTATTTCTCTAAAAAATAAGTTTACACGTTAACTTCGAAATTTTACCTCAAATCTCATTTTGTATAAAAATTTTGAGTGTTTTTCAGCTACTTCAATTTTGTTTAGGAAATTTTCGTTTTTTCTGCAAAGTTTCCATTTTTCTTAAATATTTTATACAAAGAAATTTTCTCGAAATTTCCATTTTTCCTAAAAATCTTGTTCTTCATTCTTCTAGAAATTCCAACTTCTCCAGAATTTTCTTTATGTTCCTCTAATTTGCTTTAAATCTGTCTAGTTTTTTCACGACTTTTTTTTGACAATTTAAAATTTATTTTATTTTGTAGTTTTGACAGAAAATGTTTGTTCTTCATGGAGAAAAAAAAAGAAAATGTTTGGAAAAAACCCTAACAGCTCTATAAAAATGTCAACAAAAAATTTCGACTTTTTTGTTACAAAAAAGTCGAAATTTGAAAAAAAGATTATATATCATTATGATATATAATCTTTTTTTCAAATTTCGATATTTTCTCTAAGAAATTTTGCTTTTTTTTTTCTAAATTCTCTAAACATTTTATACAAAATT
This sequence comes from Dastarcus helophoroides, assembly GCA_028583605.1. NCBI lineage: Eukaryota > Metazoa > Arthropoda > Insecta > Coleoptera > Bothrideridae > Dastarcus > Dastarcus helophoroides. The sequence goes on from CM053326.1 coordinate 2,550,642, forward strand.
TTTTTTTAGAAATTTTGACTTTTTTCGAAGATTTTGCCTTTAAAATATTTTTTCTTGTAGAAATTTTCATTTATCTCTAATATGTTTTGGAAATTTAAAAGTTTTTTAACGAAATTTTAATATTTTAAAGTTCATTTTAATAATTTTGATAAGAAAGTGAAAATTATTAAGTATAAATTTAGGAAAAATAAACTTCAAATCTGCATAAAAATAAAAAAACTTTGGGAAAAATATTGAAATTTCAAGAAAAAATAAACCTTGTAAATTTCAACCTTTTTTACAATTTAATATTTCTCTAAAAAATTACTACTATTGCAGAAGCAAAGAAAATTGTGAATCGGAATTTCCAATTTTTCTAGAAATGTTAAATTTATTCTCGAAATTCTCAAGTTCGAATTTAAAATTCAAATTTCGATAAAAAAAAGATCGAAATTTAAAGATTAAACTTAAAATTTCAAGAGAAAGCAGATCATATTTCTAGAAAAAGTTGAAATTTCTTATTTGCAAACATTTTTCAAAAAAATAACATTTTCGGAATTAAAGACGAAAAACATTTTTTTTGAATTAAATTAATTGTCAAAAGTATTTTTATAATTTCGACTTCTAAAGTGGAAATTATTAAAATTTTTAAGATTAAGAGCCAACATTTCTAGAAGTCTCAAAATTTCGAAAATAAAATGAATTAAAATGTTGAAAAAAATTCATTAACAATTTACTACTCTAATTTAATTTTTTTCTAGTAATTTTGAAGTTTCGAAGAAATTTCAAAAATCAAATATTCCGGCTTGAGTCCAATTTTTTTGTGATTAAAATTCAAATTTTGGCAACTTGTTTGTACGTAAAATGCAAGTTTTTGTTGAAAATTTGTTTCAAAACTTTGCACAGTTTTAAAAATAGAAATTGTTGATATTAGTTTTTTAAATTCAATTGTTATCTCGAAATATTGCTCAAAAAAATGTAAATTTAAAAATAAAAACATTATCACTTTAAAGAAGTAAAGCTAAAATTATCAGAAGAGTCAATTTTTTTTTAAAAAGTCAAATTTAAAAAATATTTGAAATTTACAGTCAAGTTTTCAAAAGAAAATAAGGATTTCGAAAAAAAATTTCAAACTTTAAAATGGTCAACATTTTCAATAATTTTGGGAATGTGAATAAAAACGATTTTTTGGAAAAATGTCGACATTTCAAATAAATTGTAGAGTTTTTAACTGCCTTTTTAAAGAATCTGGATTTTTTGAATATTGGAGGAAGCTCAAAATTATCCAAAAATTCGTAATTGTCAAAGAAGTTGAAATTTTGAAAAGGTAAAATTTTGAAAAGAGTCGAAATTTTCAATAGTTTTAGTTTATAAAGAATCGTTAATTTTAAGTCAAAGATTTAATTGAAAATGTTTAAAAAAATGTATAAATAAAATTTTTAAAAAAATTCGAACTTTTCAAAAAAAAAAGTCAGGTTTTCAAAAAAAGTCGAAATTTTGAAAAAAAGCCGCAGTTTTGAAATGGAGTCGAAATTTTACGAAATATTAGTCCAAAATTTCAATAAAAGATTTCAAGAAACGTCTGACTTAAAAAAAATATATAATTTTCAAATTAAGGATTGACAGTTGGTAAAAAAGGTCAAAATTTTAAAAATAGTTAAAATAAAAAAATAGTCAACATTTTTAAGTTTCCCAAAAATTTTTATTTTTATAAAATCACCAAAATTTGGACAAATTCTAACATTTGAAAAAGACCGAAATTTTCAACAAAGTGGGAATTAAAATAAAAGGTCGAAAATTTCAAAAAAGTGCAGATTAAAGAAAAGGTTAAAATATTCAATAAAATCGAAATTTGTTGACAAGGCAAAAATTTTCAAAATTTTTCAAATTTCCAAAATAAGTGAAAATTTTGCAAAAGTAGAAATTTTATTAAAGGGAGGGTCGAAATTTTATAGTCGAAATTAAAAAAAATGTGAAAATTTGCAAAAGATTTAAGAATTTTTATTAAATTTACGAAATAATTCGAAAGTTTAAATTTTGAATAGTTGGGAAATTTGCACTCAACTTTTCAATATAAACCAAAATTTTCGAAACGGACAATTGAAAACAAGTGAAAATTATCAGATAGATCGAGGATTTCAAAATTCGAAATATTGAGAAGTTAAATTTTTTGGAAAAAGTTCAAATTTTTGGTAGCCAAGATTTTGAATCACAGTGGAACATTATTTTAAGAAGTTAAAACCTTAGGTCAAATTATTTTTGAAAAAATGTCAAACATCTCATAAAATTTCAAAATTTTCAAAAAAGTCGAAATTTTGAAAGAATTACCAAAATTAAGAAGCATCGAAATTTGCAACAAAAAAAATCGAAAAATAATTAAAACTGTTCAAAAAAGGTCGATATTTTGAAAAAGAGTTGGCATTTAAATAAAAACTAGTCGAAGTTATTAAGAATCGAAATTTTAAATAAAAAATTACAATGTTCCAAAAAAAATTACAAACCAAGATGAAATTTAGAAAAAAGTCGAAAATTTCAGTTTTGAAACAATTTACATTTTCAGAAAAGTAAGAATTTAAAATGGTAAACATTAAAAAAAAATGTAATAATTAATTTTCAAAAAAAATTATAAAATAAAGACAGAACACCGAAAAGTCTAAATATTTATAAAAATGCAGAAATTTTTAAAAGAGTATTCACAGTTTTTCAGAAAAGTTAATACTTAAAATTAAAATAAGGTCGAGATTACAAGGAAAATGTTAAATTTTGCAATACAGTAGAAATTTGGAAAAAATCCAACCTTTCAAGAAACGCGACATTATCAAAAGTGTTCATTTCAAAGAAATTCGAAATTTTCGAAAAGTAACGTTTACAAGAAAAATCTAAATTTTTCAATACAGTAGACATTTGAAAAAAATCCAACCTTTCAAGAAACGCGACATTATCAAAAGTTTTCATTGTCAAGTTTTCAAAGAAATTCAAAATTTTCGAAAAGTAACGTTTTGAAAATGTCGAAATTTCTAGTCGAAATCTTAAACATTTTAAAACTCCAAGCAGCACCTCCATTAGTTTTGGCTACGAGCCGCCACTGTGTACAAGTCAATCTTTATGGAAAACGAGAAACTTCTAATGCCCTTCTCAGGCAAGCTTCCTTGGACTTAATTAATTCAGAACAACTTTCTGCGGCAAGCAGCATCCTGTACACCGATGCCTCACAAAACGAAAATGGTGTTAGTTGTTCAGTTACTACATCCAACACTACCATAGCAAAGTATCAGCTTCGCACCCACTGCAGTGTTCATACTGGGGAATTATATGGTATTCTTATGGCACTCAAATCGATCACAGTAGCAAATCAGAAAACAGTCGCTATATGCACAGACTCATTGGCCTCAATCCATTGCATTAAAAACATCTATACCCAAAATCCTCTGGCCCAAAAAATTCAAAAAAATGCCCACTATTTATATTCCCAGGGCATTAATACAAGTATTGTCTGGGTACCATCTCACGTTGGTATCAGTGGAAATGAAAATGCTGATCAAGCAGCCAAAGAAGCTATAGACTCTGATTTGCCCATAGTACAGGTACATCTCCAACATGATGTAAAGAATTTGCTAAAACAAACAATAGTACACAAGTGGCAAACGCACTGGAATCGATCAAATACTAAATTGGCCTCAATTCAACCTAGAATTGAAAACCCCAAGATGATACCAATGAAAAGAAAAGACAAAATTATTTTCAGAAGATTAAGAATTGGCCATACCAAAATTACACACAATTACTTAATGGAATCTGGTAATCCTCCTTATTGTGATTATTGTAACTGTGGCCTTACAGTTATGCACATCCTGACCGAATGTCCACAACATGCTAAGGCTGGACAACGCTTCAACCTAACCGGTGACCTCAAAGAATATCTCACCTTCAGTAATTATAATAATATAATAGAATTCTTACATTGTATTAAAATGTACAATCGTATTTAAACTACTGTTTATTTTTGTATACTAACTGAATTTGTGCCAATGGCCATTAGCAGTCAAGGCACATTAATTTTAAATAAATAAATAAATAAATAAAATAAACACATCTGGTGCATGCAATTTTGACCTGCCATAAATAACCTTCAATAAATTGGAGGTCGCCAATGGTCCTTTATCTCCATTAAGGGTAACTGGGCTCTGGTTGATGTAAATTGTTTCGTATGCATCAAGTTCTCTGTTCTTTATAACCGATCTTAATAATTTTAAATTTTCGATGTTAATGTCCTGTACTTATCATATGTAGGGCGACACTTGATTTTTCTTCTCTATTGTATCTAAAATGGGCTATATGTTCTTTAAATCTAGTTTCAATGGATCTCTTGGTCTGTCTTACATATGATAAATTACAATTGTTGCAAACCAATACTAATCGCTTTATCACAGCTGATTCTAATCATTGTCCACAGCAGAAATTAGCAAGTATACGTTTTTTAATCAACAGGCTTTTAAATGTTTCTCTAAGTAAACGCGTATATACTTTTAAATGTTTCTCTAAGTAAACCCAGATATACAAAAGAATTAGCTCACATTAAAAATGGCAACATTTTTAATGGTTTTTCCGTAGAACCCGTAAGCAGCATGTTAACAAAATGAAGATTTAAGAAAACAATTCAAGATTGCTCCAAGCTTGACCAATCTAAAGATAGCATTCCAAAACCATTATGCTACTACCATATTAGCTCAATATCACCAATAAAAATAATAAAGTTCTAAAGGAAAACAACGTATAAGTAGTGTACACAGCCAATAACAGTATCCGCAATAATTTAGGTAATGCTAAAAATTGGACAAGCTTGAGAACTCCACCTCCTTCCCAGACGCGGTCCCGTAGGGTTTGGCATTTTAACTCTGCAAACTGGGAAGAATTAAGAAACTAGTGATGGGCGAATCAACTCATTTTAATGGTTTCGAATCATTCAAATCAGTTCAGTAAAATGATTCGGATCAGTGATTCGAATCACTGATTCGAACATGGGCGATTTTGTAGCCAGTATTGAATTGTGTTTTTTGAAGTTCTAGGTTCACATTAAAGTAAGTTATTGTGAAAATATAATAAACTTTTACTTAAATTTTATTTATTAATTAAATGAAACATAAACTTTGAGTATTGTTTATTGCATATAACTATAATGATGTATCACAAATAAATCAAAAACAAAACATATTCTTTTTATCTTGAATTTTAAAAAATAATGACAAACAACAATAAGCTTTATTATTATTAATTCATATTAAAATTTAAAAAAATTACTTTTGAAGATTTCTCTGTGTTCAGGCGGTTACTTCGGTCTACTATAATTTGACCGTTTTTTGAAAATATCCTTTCGCATGGTACAGATGTGGCAGGGATTCTTTTCTTCATTATTTTAAATAAATTTGGAAAATTGTGCTGTTTTTCTTGCCACCATACAAGAGGATTGTCAAGCCGTGAAAGAAGTGGCATTTGGCAATACTTATCAACCTAAAATTTACATTATACATAAATTTGATATTGACAATGCATTATTAAATAATTTACCTCCATCCATAATACTGGCTGCACGAGGGTCATCAGTTTTGACAATCAGCTTTTCCACAGTTGTGTTAAAATCTGCCCATATCATTGAAGTGCTTTCTGGCTATCTAATGTTGATGACGAAAGTGGTTCTACATCTTGTACTTCAATGTCCATATTATTATTATTGCTGTTATTTTTCTTGTTGTCTTCAATTGTTTTCCTACATTCATCAATTAAATTTTCTTGCGTTTGTTTCCAAACATCATCGTCGTGAAAGCCATATTGCTTGAAACGTTGATCCAAAAAAGTAGCTTCCCAAATGGTGTTTAAATGTCTGTACTTTTTTTTTAAATCTATTGCACGTTTCATCATACAGAATGGAGACCATATCTGTAATAAGTGGACTGTCAAAGTGTTCGTTTTTCAAACGTGTACAATATTTTATGACACTTTTACTTAAAACTGCAATTTTGGATAAGGTCACATTTTTTTCTGAGCTAATTTCCACTGTAATTTCATAAAATATTCCCAATATTTCACAGCATTTGTCTATTATGTACCAATCTTCAGGAGCTAGTACTGGAAGAGAGGAATTATTTAAAATTGCTATAGTGCTTTGCAAAGGCTCTTTTGTTTTTCTAAATCTATCCAACATATCATACGTAGAGTTCCATCTTGTTGGACAGTCTTGTTTAATTTTTAAAATTTTGTTCCCCATGCGCTTTTGCATATTTTGTAATTTTTCTGTAGCGCTACTACTTCGTTTAAAAAAGGCTACGATTAATTTTATTTTATCTAAAATTTCTTCAATTGCTCTCAAACTTGCTTGCACAATTAGATTTAGAGTATGGGCAAAACAGGGAATGTGCTCCCAGTTTCCCAAATGCACTGCTTTAATCATATTTGCAGCATTGTCAGTAACGCAAGCAACTAATTTATGCTCCATTTGCCATTCTGTCAATACAGATAATATGTTTTCTTTTATATTTTCGGCAGTACTTGGCCCTGACGATTTTAAACATGACAACAATCTAGCTTTAATTATGCAATTAGCATCTATAAAATGTCCTGTTACTGCATAAAAACTGTCATTATTAATAGATGTCCATCCATCCGTTGTTATTGCGATATATTCAATATTCTTTAATTCTGATTTAACCTTTTCCAGGCAATTTTCATATTCGCAGGATAATAAGCTATTAGACAGAGTTTTCCTGCTGGGAATTGCATAATTGGGATTCAACATACCAAGAAGTTTTTGGAAGTCCTCACTGTCTACGATATTAAAGGGCTGATAATCTTTAATCACAAATTTTAACAACTGTTTATCTATAGACTGTTGTTTTGAAATCCCCAAAGGTTTCCTGCAAAAACTAGTTACAATTCTTTGTTTTTGGTGTGCTTCTAATCTTTTTGGATCTACAGATTTAGCCGTTGTAGTAGAATGTATTTTACCTCCAGCTTCACCGTCATCTGTATTATCCTGCTCAGTTGGTTTCCTTGTTATTTCGTATTCTTTGTCTTCTTCAAAAATTGGACGTTTTCGAGATTCGTTTAGTTTCACCAACGGATGTTTTAATTTAAAATGTCTTGTCATATTTGAAGTAGTCCCAGGTATAAATGATAAAGTCGCTGAGCAAACACTACATTTAACTTTATTTTGTCCATCAAGTTTAACAAAATAATCCCATACCGAACTCCTTTTTCTATTTGCAGGCATTTTTTAAAGAATGTTTATCTTTTAAATAGGTAACATTAAAGAACTTAAGTTTTTAGTAATAACCAATAATACTACTTTTCGCGAGACGCGGTACATCACCACCAGCAAGTCACTTGGATTAAGTTGATAAGAATTTTTAAAAAATCAGAAAATAGCAACGAATTGATGTAAGATGACAATACACATTACAGCATTACATAAAACTGACATCCAACTGAAACAAAAACTGCCTGAAAGTGCGAACGGAAATGGATCCGATCATAAATTTACTGAGTTGTCAACTTCTTATATTTTACTGCCTCAAACAGGTCAATTGAGTGCAGTGAATTGGTGCTGCCGCTAGTGTAAAAATTACCAGATGACCGACACAGCCCATTTCGAGAATCGTTGACCATTATTCCTTTTAAAATGATTTGATATTTCGAATCACTGAAAACATTTGTTTCGAATCAGTGAACGCTGGCTCTGATTCGAATCATAGTTTCGAAACATCGAATCACTAGCCAACACTATAAGAAACTTCTTTGCATCTTTCCCATGGCAGGAAGTCTGCTTTAGCTCAGACAATCCTTCCTTATTCGCCGAATCCATCACGGAAACTATCCTGATTGGTATGGAATGCTCAATTCCCCACTCCCAAAAGAAGTTTGCCTCCAGCAAATCTTGGTTCAGTAAAAAATTTGCTTGGGCTGTCTCCTGCAAAATTCGCGCATATCGTCGTTGGCGAAATAATCCCTCAGTCGAGACTCGGACCATATTTGTAGATGCACGAAATTCTTGTAAACAGGTTATTGGCGAGGCAAAAGGTGATTTCGATCGTAAAATGCGCCAGAGGCTTATCAACTGTTTGAACGGTTCCAGGTCCTTTTGGAGATTTGCAAAGTCGATTAGAAAGAATTTTACACCTTCAAATTTTCCACCTTTACTCGATAATAATAGCAATATTGCTACTATCTCCAAGGAAAAGGCTGACATGTTAACCTTAATGTTTGCTGAAAATTCCAATTTTGATTCTCCAAACGCAGAATCTCCTTTTCCTCCTAAGTTGTCCTGAAGTTGTTTTCAGACAACGCACAATCAGGAAATTTCTGCTTTAGCTCGACACCTCGAAAGCTTCTGGCTTTGATGGTATCCTCGCTATTGTTCTTAAGAAGTGTGCCCCAAAGTTGACTCCTGTCTTAAGCAAATTGTTCACACTCTCTTACAACAAAGGTGTATTCCTTAACATCTGGAAATCTACTAGAGTGCAGTCTGTCCCTAAAAAAGAAAAAGGAAATCTGGCTAACAACTATCGCCCTATATCTTTGTTACCCGTTATATCTAAAGTGATGAAAAAGGTTACCAACATCGAGATTCTCAAATATCTGGAGAAAAATAGAACCATCTCCGACAGGCAATACGGTTTTAGACAACAACGTTTCACTGGCGATCTACTGGCATATGTTACTTATATCTGCAACTCAGCTATGGAAAAACACGGTGAGGCTAGGATTGTGGCATTTTATATCTCAAAGGCTTTCGACAGAATCTGGCACCGATCTCTTCTCGCCAAATTAACATCTTATGGTCTTCCTCCTGGACTCTGTCATTTGACATCCAATTTTCTCGCGGACAGATCTCTTCAGGTCGTCATCGATGGCATCTCATCCAAGACATTTGCGATTATCGCAGGGGTGCCTCAGGGGTCTGTTCTGTTTCCTACTCTATTTTTGTTACACGTAAACGATCTCTTACCTTTAACTTCCAATCCTATATACAGCTACGCAGATGATAGTAACCTTGTGTCATTTTTTTTCTCCGACAAATCATTATCTATCGCTAAGGGATCGACTAAGAGAACAGCAGATAGAGACGATTAATCGGGATCTCGAGGTTATTTTGGAATGGGGTAAGAACAATTTGGTTGATTTCAAGGCTTCAAGAACTCAGGCTGCGGTTTTCTTTAAGAAGACATCAAGGGATAATGCAAGAAACATACTAATGGACGGTAAAATCCTTCCGATGGGATCTAATCTATCTATCCTAGGAGCGAATGCGAGCACTAACTTCTCTTGGGACGATAATGTGCGCTTCATTGCCAAATCCGCTTCTCATAAACTACGCTTTCTTTTTAAAGCTAAAAAGTACGTCACATCTCATCAGCTCTTAACACTATACAAAGCTCAAGTTAGGCCAACACTAGCCAATATTGTTCTCATGTTTAGAGTTCAGCCCCAAAACACACTTTAGATTGGATTCAATTCAAAGAAGAGCGATTCGCCTAATTGTTAACGAGAGTCTGACCGATTCTCTCGAAACACTAGAACACAGGCGTATGGTTGGTGACTTGTTTCTTTTCTACTATCATGGAAGATGCTCGCAGGAACTAATAGGATTAATCCCCCCAAGGGCAAGTTTCTTGAGGCGTACTAGACACTCGGAGACAGGAAATTCCTGTACGGTCTAGCTTGACACAGTGAGGACTTTTGCCTGCGGAGACTCTTTTTTCTATAGAACTTCCAAGTTATGGAACTTGTTACCGAAAGGAATTTTCTCCAAAAATTACAACCTATCTTTGTTTAAGAAGGCGGTTCATCGCCATCTATCCTTGTTTCCGCATCCTACTCGCCGCGCTTTGAAAGCATAATGGGGTTAACCCTTCTTTGCATGATGATGGAAATTTTAATCATAATATTTAGTCAACAAAAAAAGGTACTCAAAACCCTTGTACTGTAAATTTGTTGTTGCTGGCAACTTTTTAAGCGACTATAGCGTACAACAAAACGCAGTTGTCAAAAAATAGTAAACGTCACTGTCAATTACCATGCTTAGAACTTGTCATTCCGCTGTTTGTTGTGACTGGAAGAAACAAGTGATATTTTAAATTGTTTTAAGGAAATAAACGGAGATATAAAATACAAGAAAAGTGAACATGAGTGGAAAAAAGGTTTGTTTTCATGTTTTTGTTATTTTATGTACAATTTATATCAAAACACCGTGAATACATTTCTCGAAACTATGTGATGGAAATTTACATCACTGTGCAGTAACTTCACTTGTAATGTATGGCAATTTTTTTTTGTAAATGTTTATTTTATGTTGTTTTCTAGGGAAACTTGAATGAAAGAGATATTGAAGATTATCTTAGTAAGTTAGAAGGCGGTTGGCTCTCAGAAGATGGCCTTGATGACCAAGATTCCGATGATGAAAACCGCGATGCTGATGAAGTTATAAGAGTGTTGCAGGAGGAGAACGATGATGATGATGATGATGTGGATGAAACTGCTGACATTGATCCTCCTCTTGTAGAACCAGAAGATCAAGAATCCTCTCACCCATCAACATCATCCAATTTGCAGTCTTCATCCAGTTTTCCATTTGACAAAAGAAGCTTGATTTGGAAAAAAAAGGAATCTAGTGTATGATACAGATAAAATTACTTTCTTGGGGAGTTCTACTGCTTCAGGCGGTCTATCACACCTAGAAACTCCATATCAATGTTTTAACCATTTTATCACTGAAGATTTTATCAAAACATTAGTAGAGGAGACAAATTTATATATAATACAGAGTAATTCTAGTTCATCTATAACATTTACAGAATATGATTTGTATAAGTTCTTTGGTATATTATTATACATGTCAGTAATCAAATTTCCTAGCACAAGATCATACTGGTCGCCCAAGTTTGGATATGAGCCCATTTCTTCAACAATGCCACTAAACAAGTTTGAGAAAATAAAGTTATCATTACATTTTAATAACAACGATCTTCACAAACCTGTAGGTCATCCAGAACATGACAGGCTTTATAAAATCCGCCCTGTTATCAAGCATCTCAATGAGAGGTTTGCCACAGTGCCAATGAATCAAAGACTTTCTCTGGATGAACAGATGTGTTCTACCAAAATAGGGCATTTTTTAAAACAGTATCTGCCTAAGAAGCCCCATAAATGGGGCTTCAAATTGTATGTTCTCTGTGATTTGATGGGATATGCCCACAAGTTTAAGGTATATTCTGGACAAGAGAATACAGAGAAACTCCCAGATGAACCAGATCTTGGTGCAACAGGAAATGTCACATCATATACTTTGATAATTTTTATACCTCTTTGCCATTGGTAGTTTTTTTAGCTAAATCAGGAATTCACACCGTGGGAACTGTGCAACAAAACAGGATACCAAATAATAAACTTCCAGAGAAGAAAAATTTCATGAAAAAATCTGTGCCCAGAGGTAGTTTTGAGGAAAGAGTGTCTGTGCATGATGGTATAGATTTGAGTTGTGTGGCTTGGAAAGATAATAAGATAGTAACCCTATTATCTTCTTATTCTGAAGCATTGCCTGTAACTAAAGTCAATAGATTTGACAGGACAACAAAAAAAAATTGATATTACTTGCCCGTTTATTGTCCAAGAGTACAATAAACATATGGGAGGAGTAGATCTCATGGATAGCTTTTTGGGCAGAAATCATATAAAAATGAGGTCTAAAAAGTGGTATTTGCGTATTTTTTTCATCTATTTAATCTAGCTGTTATAAACTCTTGGATTATTTATAAAAAAATGCTTAAGAAAGAGGTGAACCTAAAAAGAGTCTGCTTACAATGGGCCAATTCAGAAATGAATTGGCCTTTGTGCTAGACAACAGAGGAACCACCAAAGAAGCTAAAAGAAGGCGTCCTAGTACCAGTTTACTAGAAGAAGAACTACAATCAAAAAAAAAGAAAAGGTTCTCCAGCTCCACCACCTCCAAAAGACATAAGAAAAGATGGTGCTGAACATTAGCCAAAAGTAGGTGGGTCACTCCGATGCAAATTTCCCAAATGTAAAGGCTATTCCACAATTTCGTGTATTAAATGTGGCGTCAATTTGTGTTTAAATAAAAATAATAATTGTTTTTTAAATTATCATAAAGAATAAAGAAGATTGCGTAAACAATATTTTTTTTATTTATTTAGTACTGAGCATGTGTGACAATGAATGCATGATGATGTAAATTTCCATCATATTGTTTTTTACATAATACATATTTTTATTTACACTAGGATTTTTTTAAATATTTTTCCTTTAATCTAGAGTATTAATTACATCACCCTGATTTATTTTTAAAAAATTTAAAAAATCATGCAAAGAAGGGTTAAACTTAAAAGAAAAAAACTCAGGAATTTACGAAATAAGCTGCAACAACTGTAATGTATCATATGTTGGACAGACCAAGAGATCCATTAAAACTAGATTTAAAGAACATATCATTTATTTTAGAGAAGAAAAATCAAGTGCGGCCTTACATGTGATAAGTACAGGGCACAAAATAATTGCGAAAATATCCGGCTGTTTTCATTTTAAAAGAGAAACTGTTACAGAAATCTCCTTGCAAAATTTCAAATTTCCGATGGGCAGATTTCGTCACTGTCATCTCCAATAATGGGAATGACAATTTATTGCGCCACTACCTCGTCGGTACTTATCAATTCCACAGTCACTTATCAGTTTAACTGATGAATTAAAATAAAAGCGATTACCAATTCAAAAATGGCAAACAATTGTCAACGTTCTGTCATGAAAAATATTAATTTGCTGACTGCCTATTCAAATTTCGAGTTAACTATAACTTTGGCAGATGTCAGAGCGTACTTTTAACTTCTCCTTAGGTCCCTTTAGAGGCCGAATTTCCAAAGATTCTTTCTTAGTGCGCGCCTGCATTACAAACAGAATCTCTGTGCAAAAATTACGAGTTCCTAGAGTTAGTGATTTGAGCTGCGTTGATATATGTATACAGGGTGTTTCATAATTTCATGCTGAACCGGCAGGGGGATATTCCTTGGGCAATTTTAAGACAAAATTTTCATATTAACATAGGTCCGGAAACGCTTCATTTTCGATATACAGGGCGGTAAAAATTGAAGAAAAAATCGGTTTTTCTTCAATATTTCTGAGACTGGTTTAGATATTTTTTTGATATTCGGTACACGATATCTGGGTATGAAAGCAAGTATTTTGACAAAAAAAACATTTGTTCTGATTCCACCAGTGGCGTTCCCACAAACAGGTCGATACACATTTTTGAAAAAAAAAATGTGACGCCAATGCTATTTTTCAAAATAAGAATTATTTTCCTAGTCTTTGTTGTGTTTCTATCAAAAATGAGCTCTTGACTTTTTGTCCTACTATGACGGACGGTTTCCGAATTAAAAAATAAAAATCATTTACTTGCTATGCCGCCGTGGTAGATTAATTTATTAATGAAAATCTAGTAGGCCACTGAGATTTAGTTTTGTGTTTACAACCTAGTGTCAAATTTTTCACTTCAATACTTTATCTGAATGTGAGTGATTGATAAGTATAAGAAAATATGTTTGGAAATGCATTTGAAGCCAGGCGACTGTATGCAGAGCGTTTTCCGCAAAGAATTGTGCCAGATGCAAGAACTTTTTCAAGCGTTCATAGAAGACTACGCGAGAAGGGATGTTTTAAACCCGATCATCACTTAAAAGGGGCACAAAGAACCGCAAGAACAGAAGAAACTGAAATAGCTGTTCTTAATTCAGTTGAGCAAAATCCCGAAATAAGCACAAGGAAAATTGCTAGTAATTTAAATATCTCCCATATTTTAGTCTGGAGGATACTTCACGATTTTTTGTTATACCCTTACCATATTCAACGGGTTCAGGCCTTACTACCTCGGGATTTACCATTTCGTATACATTTCTGCCAATGGTTTATTCAAAAAATTGTTGAAAATCCACTATTTGACAGAGAAGTATTATTTACTGATGAAGTCAGTTTTTCCCGAAATGCAATTAGAAACTTCCACAACAATCACTTTTGGGCTGAAGAGAACCCGCATGCCATGGTCGAAGTCAATCATCAAGAACAATTCTCGGTAAATGTGTGGGCAGGAATTGTTGACGACTATTTAATTGGACCCTTTTTTCTGCCAAGAAGATTAAATGGAGAAAATTATCGTCACTTTCTTGAAAATGATTTACCAGTGCTGTTAGAAGATGTCCCCGTTTTAATTCGAAATCGAATGTGGTTTGTGCACGATGGTGCCCCTGCGCATTTTAGTGTTTTGGCACGTGCATATTTGGACCAAAATTACAATAATCGCTGGATAGGCAGAGCAGGAACAGAATTATGGCCGCCTAGATCCCCTGACCTGAACAGTCTAGATTATTTTTTATGGGGCTATCTTAAAACCTTAGTTTATAGCACCCCAATCCAAACTGAAGAAGAACTGAGAAATCGCATAACAGATTCCTGCAACACTATAAGAAATACGCCAGGAATTTTTCAACGAGTACGCGAATCTATGAGAAGAAGAGTTGAAGGGTGCATACTTGCAGGTGGTGGACATTTTCAACACCTGATATGATTTAATTAATTTCATTGTTAAGATTTCATTAATAAATTAATCTACCATAACGGCATAGCAAGTAAATGAGTTTTATTTTTTAATTCGGCAACCGGCCGTCGTAGGACAAAAAGTCAGGAGCTCATTTTTGATAGAAACACAACAAAGACTAGGAAAATAATTCTTATTTTGAAAAATAGCATTGGCGTCACATTTTTTTTTTTTCAAAAATGTGTATCGACCTGTTTGTGGGAACGCCACTGGTGGAATCAGAACAAATGTTTTTTTGTCAAAATACTTGCTTTTATACCCAGATATCGTGTACTGAATATCAAAAAAATATCTAAACCAGTCTCAGAAATATTGAAGAAAAACCGATATTTTCTTCAATTTTTACCGCCCTGTATATCGAAAATGAAGCGTTTCCGGACATATATTAATATGAAAATTTTGTCCTAAAATTACCCAAGGAATATCCCCCTGCCGGTTCAGCATGCAATTATGAAACACTCCATATGTATATACAGGATGGATACCATAAGTAATGATACATAGAGCAAGAGTAGATTTTTCGTATAAAAATGTGATTAAGCCACATTTACCTCATACCAAAAGTTGATATTAACAGGGATACAGGGTGCTAAAGCTGGAAAAAAAATGTGATTTTTTCGCATAACTGATGAACACATTACACTATAGACAAGAAATTTGGCATAGGGGGGTTTTCTTGGTCAAGAAATTCTAATTTGCTGACAGATTGTCAGTAACTCATAGGGGGCGCCACCTGCGCTACCTTGTATTATTCTAAAGCATCATAACTTTTTTGTGCCTTCATGTACACTTATTTTAAATAGATATTTTTATTTATCTACATTTTTTACGTAAAAAAGGTATACTTTCTAAATGTTGATACAAGCAACCGTTTTCAAGATATTTGCCTTCAAAGTTTGCCATACGTTTATTTTAAGTTGTGTAAATGTGAATTTTTCGCAGTAAATTTCAAAATAAAAGCAATAAAACTGACTCTAAAATGGTTTATAATAAATATTACTTTACTGACATTATTATTACACATATTTTTTAAATTTCTAAAGCAAATTTAAATAAAATACCAAAGCAATATTTATTTTCAAAAATAAATATGTAAAGGAATTGTAAACAATTAAAATTTTATCTTTATTCATCTTTAAAGATCGTATCTCACATCTCGAATTTTTTTTTTCAACTTTGACACCCTGTATCTTTGTTAATATCAACTTTTGGTATAAGGTAAATGTAGCTAAATCACATTATTTTTATTCGAAAAATCCACCATTGCTCTGTGTACCATTACTTATGGTCCACCGTGTATATATCAGGCAGTTTCCATTTTTACATATAACACATACAGAAGATGTATGTTGAATAACTTATTACCTTTTAAATACTAAATAAAGCACTAATTATCTATGTATCCAAAAGGTCCAAAAACCTAAAATCGTGGGCTCCGTCTAAAATAAATTTGTAAAGTAAGAATTGAGGAATGTTTAGTTGCTACTTGCTGCAGTAATAGCTAGATTGTAGTTATCGGAATACGGTTACATTTTTTTGTCGATAAGAGCGAAATTTAACTATCGATAACAGTTTTTAGGTAGAGAAGATAAGTAAGTACTCAGTCGAGTCGTTCTAACAAATTCAAATGCTACTTAAGTGTAGTTCCCGTTATATTATGAAGGAAACAAACGACTGTCACATTCCCCGTTCCAGGCCACTCACTACACGCGACTTTGCTTACCTATTTATCCGTTTTAGCTTTGCACTGAAACCGTACAAATACAATTCCCATATTACAGATGCATGCGGTTGCTTGATTTGGATTACAACAGCCTTTGTAATAATCCGCTAGGTAAGGAGTATGAGCCACAAAACTAAATAAGCGATTTATTCTATGAAAATATTTTTCCAAAAAAATATCTCTTTGTTTAAGATTGATTTGTTTGTTTTTTGCCAAACTGTCCCATATTGATTTAAACTCGATACATCTTATTTTATTATTTCTATTAGTTTAGGACAATTTTTATTCTAATAAAAAATGTCTCTAATAAATTTTTATAACATAATATCATATAAAGAATAAATTTAATTACAATTTATAAATTGTTAACTAGTTAAAATCTTTTAAAATTTTTAAAACACAGTTTAAAGCTCTGATAAAGTATTGATCACAGTTTCATCTACTTCACTATTATACATTTCTGAGCTACAAAACTTTTTAAGCATTTTTTTTGTAGGTTCAAATAATGCAGAATTTGGCAAATTGTCTTTCACTCGCAGAATGGCTTTAGCAGTCTTTACCGACATTTGATTTCGAAGCTTATTCTTGACAATATCCATTATCGAAAATGATCTTTTAACGCTGGCATTTGAAAATGGCAAACTTAGTAATGAGGTAGCAAGCTTAGAAATATGACTGAATCGTTCTCCGCTTGCTATTGTCATCTGGCTAATTTCAGACTGTACTTATTGTTAAGCATGTTTTTATATCGTTGTTAATATTTTAACAATAAATTATTTGTAATTTCTCTTTTGAACTTAAATCTTTCTTCGATTTTTGTTTCAACTTTAATTTAAGGAAGTTTGTAAATCCCCTAAACAAATCCCCTAAACGAATCCCCTAAACAAATCCTCTAAAAAAATGTTTCCCCTAGATTTTCCCCCAGACCGTCCAAATTTCATTAAATCTAGGGGGAAATCCCCCAACCTGGTAACACTGATCCTAGCCTCACCATTTTTTTACTGAGCTGAGATACAGATATGAGTAACATATGCCAGTAGACCGCCAGTAGAGCGTTGCTGTCTAAAACCGTTTTGCCTGTCCGAGATGATTCTATTTTTCTCCAGATATTTGAGAATTTCGAGGTTTATAACCTTTTCCATCACTTTAGATATAACGGGTAACGAAGATATAGGGCGATAGTTGTTAAACAAATTTCTTTTTCTCTTTTTAGGGACAGATTACACCCTAGCAGATTTCCAGATGTTAGGGAATACACCTTTGTTGTAAGAGAGTGCGAACAATTTGCTTAGGACAGGAGTCATCTCTGGGGCGCACTTCTTAAGAACAATAACGAGAATACCATCAAGGCCAGAAGCTTTCGAGGTGTCGCCAGCTCAAAGAGAATCTTCCTGATTGTGCGTTGTCTGAAAACAACTTCAGCCGCATCGAAGTGCCAACCTTTGGAAGAATAGGAGGTTCTACGTTTCGAGAATCAAGATTGGAATTTTCGGCAAACATTAAGGCTAACATGTCAGCCTTTTCCTTGGAGGCAGTAGCAATATTGCTATTTTCATCGAGGTGGAAATCTTGAAGATGTAAAGTTCCTTCCAATGGACTTTGCAAATCCCCAAAAGAACCTGGAACCGTTCGGACAGTTGATAAGCCTCTGGCGCATTTTACGATCGAAATCACCTTTTGCCTCGTCAATAACCTGTTTACAAGAATTTCGTGCATCTGCAACAAATATGGTCCGAGTCTCGACTGAAGGATTATTTCGCCAACGACGATATGCGCGATTTTTGCAGGAGACAGCCCGAGCACATTTTTTTACTGAACCAAGATTTACTGGAGGCAGACTTCTTTTAGGAGTGGGGAATTGAGCATTTCATAGCAATCAGGATAGTTTCCGTGATGGATTCGGCGACTAAGAAAGGGTTGTCTCAGTTAAAGCAGACTTCCTGCCATGGGAAAGATGCAAAGAAGTCTCTTAATTCTTCCCAGTTTGCAGAGTTAAAGTGCCAAACCCTACTGAGTCTGATGTCTGATGTGTCTGGTGGTATATGAAGCGAACGAGAGGATGCTACAAGCTTGTGATCCGAATTTCCAAGCGGTGATGTCACAAAGATTTTATTTATACGAATTTGGTGAATTTGTAAGGAAAAGGTCGAGTAGATTAGGTTGATGAGTATCTACATCAGGAATTCTTGTGGGTTCCTCAACTAATTGCCTCTGCCATCCTTCCCGTGCCGTCAGTCGGGAAGAAAACCTTAACCAGGGGATGTTGTGTACGTCGAAGTCACCGAGAAAGACAACCTCAGCTTTTGGATAATTCGTCTGTAGGTGATCAAAGGTTACGGAGAGATAAAAGAAGAGCTGTCTCCATGAGGGATCATTTGGAGACAAATAAAGTGAACAGATGAATATCACTTCGCTTTTGGAGCAGATTTTCAGCCGAATCACATCATGATCAGCAGATTCCAGTGCTTCTTCTCGTTGACAGGACAGGTCGCTTCGCGTAAAACCACAAATTCCCTTCTTGTATCGAAATTTTGTGTGCAAATCGTAGTTAGGGCAAAGCAAATGGACTCTATTGATGGATGGGGAGACTTGGGTTTCTGTCAGAGACAGCACATGGGGTCTCTCATTTTGAAGGTGCTAATGAACCGAGTTTAGATTTGAGTTTAGACCCCGAATGTTGCAGAATTGAATTTTGAATGAATTGTTTGAAAGAAACTTGGTTCGTGGTACATTAAGATTTTCCGTCGATTTTGGATTCCCTCGTACACCCTCCAGCCGGACATCCGAACGGGAGGGTAGTTTACATCCGGAATTTTTTGCACGAAGAGAATCCATCATCTTTGTTTTTAATAATTAAAAGAAAAAATCAGAGTAGATGAAACAAGGAAATAAGGAAAAGGGACAGGATGACGAAAGAAGAATAGCAGGAACCGACTCACGTGTCAGAGAAGGAAACAGGATGTAAGCATCATTTCAGCGCCTCCTACTGATACGTGGGGTGGTACGACTGAATGTTCCAGTCTACCACCTACGAAAAGAATTTTCTTAATTCTTCCCAGTTTGCAGAGTTAAAGTGCCAAACTCTAGGGGACTGTGTCTGAGAAAGCAATTTTTAACGTTTTATCGCCATTTATTTTTATTTTTGTATTCTACTCGTAGTGTTCTAAACACGATAATAAGGTTGTCCTATGGGAACGAATCAAACTTTAAAAAATTAGTAAGTTATAGATTCACCGGGAAAAAAATAAATATAAATAAAAAAATTGAGAAAACAATGTTAACTTGGAAACTGGCGGCAAATATTTATCTCTTAGGGGCCGTTCATAAATTACGTAAGAGGTTTTGAGGGCTATTTTGACCCCCTCTCCCCCTATTGTAAGACATCATAAGATTTCAACTACTCCCCCCTTCCCCTTAATAAGAAATTTTCGTAAGAAATGTATGCATCAATAAAATACAACTCCGTTAGTTTTAAAAATACATTTTATTATCATCTTATTATTATAAATATCATTAACTCACGTGAATAACATTAATATTATCAACCTATCACAGTTTTGACCAGAATTAGTTTAGTAAAACCTAAGGTGTTGAAAAAACTAGATAATAAATCAAAACTCTAATTATTATTTATCCACGGACTGACTAACCATTCAGATATTGATTCAATTACCGGAATGACTGATTCCTTTTGTTTCTCTTAAGGCTCTTCAATTTTTTTAATATCAATATCTTCATTGTCGTACCATTCTATATCATGGGTATTATTATTGTATGATCAGTGGCGGCTCGCAGCCACAACTAATGGGGGTGCTGCGACAGTGTTTAGCGTTTTAAAATATTCAAATTTTCTAATGAAAATTTCGACATTTCAAAACGTTACTTTTCGAAAATTTTAGTCATTTTCCAAAATTTCAAATTTTTGGAGAACTTAAAAATTTTGACTATTTTGTTGATTTCAATTCTTTTCAAAATTCTGACATTTTTTGCAAACTGTCGATCCTTGTGATTTTTTTTTTAAGTCAGACATTTCTTAAAACCTTTTATTGAAATTTTCGACTAATATTTCGTAAAATTTCGATTCCATTTCAAAACTTCGACTTTTTTTTCAAAATTTCGACTCTTCTTGAAAACTTGACTTTTTTTGAAAAGTTCAATTTTTTTTTAAATTTTATTTATACATTTTTTAAACATTTTCTATTAAATCTTCGACTTAAAAGAAAAGATTCTTTTCAAAATTGAACTATTGAAAATTTCGACTTTTTCAAAATTTTACCTTTTTAAAATTTCAACATTTTTGATAATTACGAATTTTTCGATAATTTTGAGTTTTTTACAATATTCAAAAACTCAGCTTCTTTCAAAATTTAATTAAAAACTGCAAATTATTTTAAATGTCGATATTTTTCCAAAAATTCGTCTTTCATTGACATTCCCAAAATTATCGAAAATGTCGACCATTTTAAAAATTGAAAATTTTTTTCGAAGTCCTTATCTTCTTTTGAAAATTTGACTTTCTATGAAAACTTCAAATTTTTTAGGATTTGACTTTTTTTTTAAATTCGACTTTTCTGATAACTTTAGCTTTATTCTTTAAAAGTGGTAATGTTTTTCTTTTTAATTTTACATTTCTTTGAGAAAAATTTCGAAATAACACTCGAATTAAAAAAAATTAATAACAAAAATTTCTATTTTTAAAATTGTGCAAAGTTTTGAAACAAATTTCAAAAAAAAACTTGCATTTTATATACAAATAAATTGCCAAAATTTGAATTTTAATCACAAAAAATTGGCTTCAAGCTGGAACATTTGATTTTTGAAATTTCTCTGGAACTTCAAAATTACCAGAAAAGAATTAAATTAGAACAGTAAATTGTTAATGAATTTCTTTCAAAATTTTAATTAATTTTAATTTCGAAATTTTGAGACTCTTCTAAAATGTTGATTCTTTTTCTCCAAAATTTCAATAATTTCCACTTTAAAAGTCGAAATTATAAGAATATTTTTGACAATTAATTTATTTCAAAAAAAAAATTTTTTTTTCTTTAATTCGAAACTTTTTTGAAAAATGTTGTTTACTAATAAGAAACTTTTTCTAGAAATATGATCTGCTTTCTCTTGAAATTTTGAGTTTAATTCCTAAATTTCGATTTTTTTTATCGAAATTTGAATTTTAAATTTGAACTTGAAAATTTCAAGAATAAATTTAACATTTTTAAAAAAAATTGGATATTTCGATTCAGAATTTTCTTTGGTCCTACAGTAGTAGTAATTTTTTAGAGAAATATCAAATTCTAAAAAAGGTTGAAATTTGCAAGGTTCATTGTTTCTTGAAATTTCAATTTTTCCCAAATTTTTCTTATTTTTATGCAGATTTGAAGTTTATTTTCTCTAAACTTATACTTAAAAATTTTTAGTTTCTTATCAAAATTACAAAATAAAATAAACCTTAAAATATTTAAATTTCGTTAAAAAACTTTTAAATTCTCAAAACAAATTAGAGAAAAATCAAAATTTCTACAAGAAAAAATATTTTAAAGATAAAATCTCCAGGAAAAGTCGCAATTTCAAAAAAAAATTTGTATAAAATGTTTAGAGAAAAACACAAATTGCATAGGGAAAAAAAGCAACATGTCTTAGAGAAAAAATCGAAATTTGAAAAAAATTTGAAATATCTTTACAAAAAAGTCGAAATCTTTTGTTTTCTCAATATGTTGAAATTTTTATAGAGCTTTCAGGGTTTTTCCCAAATATTTTTTGTCAAAACTACAAAATAAAATGAACTTTAAATTGTCAGTGTCGTGGAAAAACTTTTAAAATTTTAAATTTTTAAAGCTTTAAAATTTTAAATTTTTAAAGCAAATTAGAGGAACACAAAGAAAAATCTGGAGAAGTTGGAATTTCTAGAAGGAGTTTTAAGAACAACACTTTCAGGAAAAATGGAAATTTCGAGAAAATTTCTTTTTATAAAATATTTAAGAAAAATGGAAACTTTGCAGAAAAAATCAAAATTTCCTAAAAAAAAAATTCGAAATATCTGAAAAAAACTCAAATTTTTAAACAAAATGAGATTTGAGGTAAAAAGTCGAAGATACCGTATTAACTTATTTTTTAGAGAAATAGTAAAAGGCGAGCTGAGTTAGTTGGATTTAGATTTTTTCTTGAAATTGGAATTATTTTCTCAAAATGTTGACATTTTGAAAGAAATTTGAGTTAACATTTTAATTCCTGCTCGAAATATTGATTTCTTTCTCAAAACTTTTACAAAAACTAGTTTTTGAAAATGCGATTTTGATCATAATTAAAAATAAAATAGGTATTTAAATGTCGTAACCTTGTGAAAGAAGCCTAAATTTCCTAAAAAAAGAAATCAGAGAAAATTAAAAATTTCTGCAAAAAATTGTGTAATGAAAAGTGTTCAGAAAATTTTGATACTTCGACTTGTTCTCAAAATTCTCCCTTTTTTCAAACTTCCAAAAATTTTCGAGTTTTTATTAATTAGGACTTTTTTCTTGAAATTTCAATCAATTAGTTGAAAGCTTTTCTCGAAATTTCGAGTTATTCTTAAAATTTTAAGTTTTAAATTTTGTCGAATGTTCAAAAAAAGGGAGAGTTTTGAGAACAAGCAGAAGTATCAAGAAAAAACTCGAAATTTTTAAATACAAGTGAATATTAAAAAAATAATTCAAAATTCGCGCTCGTTTTTAGAAATTTTGATTTGTTTTTGATATTTCGAATTTTTCTCATAATTTGCCGATGTCCCGAAATTCCGAGTTTTTCTGAAAATTTCGATCATTTTCCCAAAATTTTGATCTTTTTTTGAAATTTCGATCTTTTCTCGAAATATGATCCTTTATGTTTTAAATAATCTAAGCTTAGTCCCTAAAACTTCAAAATTTCGATTTCGTAAATGCCCATTCTTCAAAATTTTCCTGTTTTATCAAAGTTCGACTTCCTGTGTGAAGTTCTGAAAGTTGGTTTTTGTCGAAATTCGTCTTTTTCTTGAAAATTCAACTCTTGTTTTCGAAAATTGTTTTTTTTTAATTTCGATTTTATTCGCTAAATTCAACTTATGTTTCAAAATTTGACTTCTTGAAAACTGTTTGCTCGAAATTTCGCCTTCTTTTCGAAATTACGTTATTTTTCCTAACATTAAGTTTTTTTTTGAAAACTTCCTACTTGTAGAATCTAACTTTTCAGAAATTTCGACTAGTTTATTAAAACCTGCCTTTTGCTCGAAATTGTGATCTTTATCTCAACATTGTGATCTTTATCTCAACATTTTGATCTTTATCTCGATATTTAGAATTTTTTTTTCAACCATTCGTTTTTTTGTTGGAAATTTTGACTTTTTCCTGGAAACGCATCTCAAAAGTTCGCCATTTTTAATACAATGCCTGTTTTTTTCGAAATTTCGACTTTATCTCATCAAATACTTTATGGTTCTGGAATTCTCATCAACTTTTTCCTTAAAATTCGTATTTTTTCGAAGTTTCGATATTTTTCTCGAAATTCCATTTTTTAAGAAATTTCGAGTTAATCTCAAAATCCAATCTTTTCTATTCCTGGAAATCTGATTTTTTTTCCTCGAAATTCGCCTTTTTTTCAAAATTTCGATTTTTTTTCAAGATTCGTCTTTTGATAAATGACTTTTTTCAAGAGTTGACTTTCTGTGTGAAATTCTCATCAACTTTTTCCTTAAAATTCGTATTTTTTTCGAAGTTTCGATATTTTTCTGAAAATTCAATATTTTATATTCCTAGAGACTTAATGAAGTCTTTTAGAAAAATTATTAGAAAAGTTCAAAATCACATTTTCAAAAACTAGTTTTTGAAAATGTGACTTTGATCAAAATTAAAAATAAAATAGGTTTTTAAATGTCGCAAGCTTGTGAAAGAAACCTAAATTTTCTAAAAAAAACTATCAGAGAAAATTAAAAATTTCTACAAAAAATTGTGTAATGAAAAGTGTTCAGAAAATTTTGAGAAAAAAACTCGTAAGCGAAACTGGGGGTGCTGCAGTTCCACAGTGCCTATGCGCCAGCCGCCACTGTGTATGATGTAAGACACAGGCTCTGTCCAGCACGACGACGCAATAATTTAATACACACTGGTACTTGTGAACTGATTGACGATGGATTTTCACATTTTTATTTGATGCAAAGTCCACATGTTGGACATGTACGTGCAATCAATTGCGTTTGAACCGTAGGACAATAAAAGTCTCATGGTGTTAAAATAAAATCTGGGCGGCTAGGAATTTCAATGTTTAGAGATAATTGCACAAATAAAGGACAAAAATTAGCATTTGCTTGGTCTTTAGGAAGTGGTATATCTAAAGTTTGCGCTTGTCGAAGAGGATAAGGTGGTGGAATAAATCCATCTGGTAATATCATTCGCAAATTACTTCGTAATTTTCCACAGCATCTATATTCTGTGCATTTGCTAATTTGCAGTAAATACTGAGATTCTCTTACATGTCTACAGTACCAATCAGGAGTCCATTCCAATAAACTTCTATCAATATTATCACTAGCAGGATCTACGTATTCAGCAACAACTGGCTTATCATCAATAATTAACTTACTTCATATTTGCGCTAAAATATCACCAGCCATTTTGAAATTTTTGAGTTCAAGTTCATTATCAATTGTACGTCGCTGATCATCAGGATGATTACCAAAAGAATCATACGGTAAGGCAAGTCCAGATAATTGATGACTCAATGGAGCCATTCTACGCTCTACTCGATTGAAGCAACTTCTTCCGGGAGCGTTAGTGATAATAAATATAGCATCAAGATCAAATTTACGAAAGTGGGAAACAGCATGAGAGATGACTTGAGGAAAGCGTGGATTTTCATCAGGTCCTCCGTCAACAGTCATCATTATAACTGGTTTTATATTATTATAATCTGTTTTGACCAGGAATTGAAATTCTGCTAGCTCCATAAGATGTTCTAGATCGATGCTATGAGTGCGTGCAGATGATGATGAATGTTTTCCTGATCTGATTGCAACGTACGTAGGTCCACTGTATGTCACTGCTTCAGGTTTGCCCATTCCATCAGTATTAATTTCAATGCCAGCATATACTGAAGGTATTAATTTATGTTTTTTCTGCCACCACCCAGTCGTGATCTGGTAGTCGTACTCGTCGTATTCCATATGCATCAGAAAGGGTGCTTGTTTTTCTACAGCAGTTTTACCAATTAGAATGCGCGCTTTGTCGTCCTGTGACAAGAAGAAAACCTGAGCAGGCCCAAGCATGGAGGCGAGAGACTCGATAGCCCGGATAGAAGCAGTGTAAAATTTATCATGGCGGGATGGCTTTTGTGTTCATCATTTGTTGCTCTCGCCAGTTTTACCGGAACTGTTACTACGTGTTTTTTTCCTTGAATTGTAGTAGAATATCTAGGTAAAAGAAGAAGATAGGTAGCACTTCGTGATGGATTGAAACCTAACGTCCCTAGTTCTTTGACCAAGTCATCTAGAGTTCTACAGCTTCTTACCATTTCAGTTCGGCGTTTCTCATCTGCACCACCTCCAAAGCTCGCAATTTCTGCTAAAACTTTCAACAGCTCAGGTTGAGCTTCCTCCAAACGAGGGCGACCCACTGTCTCGTGCACATTTAATTGTTGTTTTACAACTGGATTCTTAATAACATCTTTTATCAATGCCTGTCTTTTTTTTCTGAAACTTTTTTGATATTCAGCGTTTCGTTTTTTATTAGCAAGTTGTTTTTTAGCTTCACCGAGGTTTTTTTGCAATTTAGTGATTTCTTGATTGACCTTGAGTCCTCCAAGATCGGAATCCCGACGTAAAATACTTGTATTTAATTCACTCTCCACCAATGAAATTTTTTTTTCAATTGCATCTTGTGCTGGAGTAGGATGACATGTTAATTGTGATTTATCAGGAATCGCCTCTTTTGGAATCAGTTTGTGCGCCATATCGACTTCTCTAGTGCATAATGCGACAGAAGAATCTGTTGAGTTTTTGTCCATCAAAGCAAGCGGTCCACCAGACACATTTTGCTGTAAGAAGTGATTTTGATTATAGCTTAGCATACACAGCAAAATATGCGTAACTTATAAGTTTATTTAAATAGAATTTTACATATAACAATTACTTAAAAATAATATTAAAATATTGATAATATTTTGAACAAAAAAATTTAGAAATAAAGTGCCAACTAACCTGTTTAAAAAAAACCGAGCATGTTGGTTTCTTTTCTTAGCAGCAAGCTGTTTTAAATCATTTATTTTTTGAGATACAAATTTTCCGAAAGCATTGTCATCATTTTTGAAAACTTCTTTGTTGGTTGTCCAGAATAAATTAGACTCTTGTTGACGAACCTTTGGTGTTTTATCTGGGAAACCTTCTACCCACGCTTTAAACAACAGTGGATGCAAGTATCCAGACATGTTAGATAAAATAAATATTCTAAAAGGAAATGAGGTATATTTTTGAGATTTCAAGTAACAGGGAAATCCCCGATCAACGAGAACAACAACGAAATAGTAGAAAGTCTAGAAGTACTGACAATATATGATTCTTGTAAGATTCAATACTGAGTAAGAGAGATAAAGCACAGATGGCGCTATCCAATAATGCCATTTCTTAGCGCGAAAGTGGTCAAATTTCTAATTCGAAATTTTACGTAATATCAAATTCTCTACCCTCCCTCCCTATAGTAAGAAACTATAATATTTAATCAACACCCCCCCTCCCTTAAATATCTTACATAATTTATGAACGGCCCCTTATTAACTGTTACATTTTTACTTTCGCTTTCAATAAGGGATTATAAGAAGAATTTTAGTGTTTTATTAATGAAACATCAAAATTGCAATAAGATTACTAAATTTAAATACGGCGCTCAATTGGCTTGTAATACAAATAATAAGTATTTTATTAATTCATTTAACCATCAGAAATAATGATAATATTTTTAAAAATGGGTATTATTTATATATGCGGGTGCTTCTGATAACATTTTGCCATTAAAAAGTGGGTTTGTATAAAACGCAACTTGCTATCGCTTCAACGAGGTTGCCGTTTTAAAAAGTTGAAGCAAAAAGTATAGAGTACATTTTCCGTGCAGAAGAAACCGTAGCAATGTGGTATAATTACTTCAGAATGAAACCGTCTTGCAGGAAGTAATTCATTCTATTACCATTTAATTAGATATCTCGCATTATTTGATAAAATGTGAAATTTCTTGAAACCACCCATAGCGATCCACTACAATAAACCTTAAAGCTCATTCACACGTTAAAAAAGAAATTGTTTGCCGTTTTAATTATTCGCTCGTTATTGTTACAGTATTTAAAGCGGTTTTTAACAGCGAATGCGCAATTGACCAAAGAATAAGAGACTGGATGATTTACTTACAAGTAAGAAACAAAGAAACAAGATAGATTTGTTATATTGATTCTAAAACTATCTGACCCCCCCCCAAGTTTGTGTGCGCAAGGTCTAATAACAACATACCTAATAAAAAAATTTCTCATTTGATTTCACTAGAATAGATTCAAAGGTTCGCGCTGCTTATTCCAGTACTCGTTAAGATTGTAGGTGGCGCGTAATTTTATATCAACCATAAACATTGACGATTGGTTTCTCTTTTATATGTTCGGTGATATAACTTTAAATAAAATTGTTAGCATATGCAAATGGTATGCTACCTAAACTACAAATTCATGCAGCCCTCCAGGCGGCGTGTATAGTGAATCATAGGTAGCTGAACTACCAACTACCAACAGTTGGAACACTGCCACCTAGCGAAGCGGTTGCTCTCTAGGAAAAAGTTCCCAGAAGACAAGGATTCTAATGCACAGACCAATAGGATGGAACATTTATTAGATTCGAAGTTTGGAAACCAATACCAGTCGAAACCGGCTTGAAACTGGTCTGTGCATTAGAATTGAGTAGAGTTTTTAAAAGTTAAAGGTTGAGTTTTCCTGGAACAAAAATATTTAAAGGTGCCCCTAAAAATTCCCTATATTTTAATACAAGTTTCATTAAAATCGATTAAGCAGTTTCAGAGATTACCTCGGACAAAAACCAGTCGAGAGACAAACACTTGGACGCGTCAATTGTATTAATATAAATTAATATAGATTAAGTCTTATTGAAGAAAATCTTCAACTATTGTAGTTGAGTAGTCACCTAACATTTTAATTTATTTTTTTATGCACGACCACATACCTATCGACTAATTGCGACTTTCATTGTATTTTTTATAGTTTTCAAATAATACAACATTGGTGGGAAATTGACCGCAATCAAGGCCTTTTCAGGTTGATCAAAACACAAAGTGAAGGTCTATTTAATCGATGTTAGTAAGTTAGCAAAGCGTGTTGACCTTGCCTCCAGAAACTTATGCTAATAATCATAGTGTTACATTATTGGAATAAACGGAAATTCTCGCCTTTAATTGCCTCCATCTAGATCTAATAATAGGTCCACTTTGCAAAAAAAAATGTTTCTGTGTTATTGACTTTTATCTCAAAATGTTTCAATCTGAAACTGATACTGACTTACAATTAAACACAGTTAGTGAAAAAGAAACTGTGAAGTTCTAGTGGTAATTTAACTTCTAGAAATATTCATTAAGATTAGATGGATACCATCTCTTAAATTTTAAATTCGATATTTCAGACTTGTATATAAAATCGTAAAATCTCGATTTTTTTCTTGCCGAAATTTTCACACTTATGTTTTTGATTTTATTCTTGAATACTAGGACAGAAAAAGTGAAGGAATTGAAATTGTGTTTCAATTGTTTACGAGTAGGACAAAAATGTTTCTCGAGTAACTGCAAAAAGTGTAAACAAAAACACAACTCTCGGGTATACAAAGAAAATACATTTTCTTTTTGGTGGAACGGACTGGTTCTTGGTTATCTTCAAAAAATGAAATACAGAACTTGTCCCCTGAAACCAAGAAAGATTAAAAAACACAGCAAAGGTTGCTCTAACGCGTTTCGACAGCCAAGCTGTTATCTTCAGAGAGATACGAAAATACAGCTACAACAACTGTGTCACTTTCATCAGTATGTCAACAAGAATATGTTCTGCTGTCTACTGCTTCATCATTGGATATAGAAGGAGCGTTTGATAATGCATGGAGGCCAAAAATAATAAACGAGATGATAGAATATGAATGTCCTGATAATTTAGTCCAATTGGCAAGAGATTATTTTAGGAAGAGAATAGCGATAATGAAGGAAGAGGGAGTTGAAGTAAATAAAACAGCAGACTTGGGATGCCCCCAAGGATAGAAGTCTGGACCGTTATTTTGGAAAATATTTTATAACGATATATTTAAATGTGAGCTGCCAAATGGGTGTCGCATCATAGCATATGCTGATGATACGGCACTTATCATAAGGAATAACACATGGAAGGGCACAAAACAAGCGGGCGAAGAAGCACTGATAATGCTAGAAGCCTGGGCCGAAAGGAGTAGGGTGAAATTTAATGCAGAAAAAACGGAAGCTATATTTTTTGGAAAAAGTTCAAATCAACAAGAGCCGACTTTCAGGATGGGAAGTGGCGGAATAAGGTGCAAAGAAACGCTTAAATATTTAGGAATTATACTAGATAAGAAATTAAACTATAAGGAACACATAAAACACGTAACAGGGAAAGCAAAGAATGTAGCACAGAAAATTACAGCAGCTGCGGCCCTAGACTGGGGTCTTAAAGGGAGAAACATTGCAGCTATCTACGAAGGAGCAATCGAACCTATTATAACATATGGGGTGAACTTATGGTACGATAAAATGGGAGTCAAAGAAAAAAGGAAGCTATTAAGCGTACAAAGAATAATGGCACTTAAAGCAGGGAAAGCTTATCGAACAGTGTCAACGGAAGCGGCATTGGTATTAGCAGGGCTGGTACCAATAGATATTAAATTAGAAGAAATAAGAAACAGAAAAAGAATATTTGAATGGACAGGGGGAAAAATTCGTGAAGAAACGGAACTGGAGATTAACGCAGAACAGATAGAGAAAAAGGTCAAGAAGAGAAGGAAACATCCGGTAAAGGAAGTAGACCAAAAGAAGCAAGAAATAGCAACGGAATACGAAATTTATACAGACGGATCCAAACAGGAAACAGGCACAGGAGCAGCTTACGTTATTTATAGGAAAGGAAAGGAAAGGAAATAGGTAAGGGGCAATACAGGCTCGGAGGCAATTGCTCGGTGTTTCAGGCGGAGGTATTAGCTATTAAGAAAGCACTAGAACGAGTTCGTACGCTGGAAAGTTGCATTATAAGGAGTGATAGTAAGGCGGCAATAGCTGCCATGCAAAATAAACCAAATTCGGAACTTGTTAAGGAAGCGCAAGATCTGTTTCAAGAACAAAGGAAAACGCGATTGGAATGGGTTAAGGGACACCGGGGAGTCACTGGCAACGAAAGGGCGGACGAGCTCGCGAAAGGCGCATGCAGTTTAGGCAATAATGATAATAATAACATGGTGGTGGTATATGAATACGATAAGGTGCCCTTTGGGCTTATTAGGAACAGACTGTCGCGTTGCTCTTTTTTCAGGTGGTAACAACGATGGGATTCTGCCACAACAGGGAGAGGGACTCATCGCTACCTGAGAAGAGTTAAAGGGTACAGGCGTCTAAGAGGAAGGCAGCTTACGCAGCAATGCGTACAGCTGCTTACAGGCCACGGAAGGTTTCAGGAATACCTCCACAGGATGGGGAAAAGGAACTCACCATTATGCCAATGCGGAGAGCCCGAGGATGCTGATCATGTAATGTTCGTATGCAGGAATCGGGAGGAATGGAGGAACAGAACAGAGCAACTAGCGATAAGAAAGGGAGTGCTCTGGCCAAGAAGTATCGAGGAGATTGATGAAGCGGCTCGGAACCCAAATTTCTTTGAAGTTCTGAACCAAGCCGCTGGAAAGCTTGACGAACTCAAGTCCTCATTTGAGGAACAATAGATTTCGAGTACCGGGGGATCGAGTACCTGGGAAATGAATCTACGAGAAAGCGGAATAGGACAATATGGGAGGAAGTCTACGTCGAACTCCAAGTTCTGACCTGGAACCATCCGAAGTCAAGGGGATCGAGTACCTTGACATGACACAAGCTGGGGGATTGAGCACCCAGTCTTAGACGTAACGCAAGAGGAAAGAAAAAGAGACAACGCGAGGAGGAACGTTAGATTAGAACTTTAGGTTAAATAGGTTAGATTAGGTTAAGGTGAAGGGTAGGTTAGGCAGATTAAATGTAGGTTAGAAACTTGACTAGACTAGGAACATACGGCAAACCGAAGTAGGAATAAAATGTAATTAAATAAGAATATTATGTAATAGTTAAGGTTAGAGGGGTATGCATGTGTAGGAACCCTCAAAATGAAGTGTAAATTTACTTCAGTTAATATATATATGTCTACTGCTTCTATTTATGTCTATGATTCAATTGGCAATGAATATATTGCTAAGGCTATTTTGGATTGTGGTTTACAAAGCAATTTCATTTCTTCAAAATTTTGCAAATTATTACGTTTGCCAAAAAGCTCAACTAACATTTTAATTACTGGTATTAACAATACAATTACCTTAACTATTCGATTAAAGTGCGATGCCACTATTCAGTCACTATTAAATAATTTTTCTACAACAACTTCCTGTCTTATGATGCCAAAAATAACAGACGATTTACCAAATAACAGTATTGCTATGTCGCAATGGAAAATACCCAAACTGATCCAGACTTTAATAAAACTGGAGAAGTTCAACTACTATTAGGCGCAAGCATTTTTTGGACACTATTACAAAATGGAAAAATTTGTTCGGGAAATAAAAAGTTAATTCTTCAAAACAATTTACTTGGGTGGATTATTGCTGTTGCAATTAGTAAACCAATATTAACATCTCAATGCTATTTTTCAATACAAGATATACTTCTTCCGGGATTGGACCGCGTCAAAGAACTACTAAAAGTGTTCGACGTTTTGCCCACCATCGCAGGAGTCTTCTTCAGGAACAAAGAATCACAATACAAGGAAATATACAAAAAATGAAAGTTAAAAAAAGGGAGGCCAATTTCAAAATATCAGAGTACGGTAACTCAGTATGTCCACCATACCAGAGGCGAACCTCTTGTGAATTGAAAATTGATACAAAAGATAAGAAAGTTTATAGAGAAGAGCACGGTAACTCAGTATGTCCACCATACCCGAAGCGAAACTCTTCTGAACTAAAAATTGGAACAAAGGATAAGAAAATTTAGACAGAAGAGCACGGTAACTCAGTATGTCCGCCATACCAGAGGCAAAACTCTTCTGAATTAAAAATTGGTACAAAGGATGAGAAAGTTTAGACAGAAGAGCACGGTAACTCAGTATGTCCACCATACCAGAGGCGAACCTCTTCTGAATTGAAAATTGGTACAAAAGATAAGAAAGTTTACAGAAAAGAGCACGGTAACTCAGTATGTCCACCATACCAGAGGCGAAACTCTTCTGAACTAAAAATGGATACAAAGGATAAGAAAGTTTAGACAGAAGAGCACGGTAACTCAGTATGTCCACCATACCAGAGGCGAACCTCTTCTGAATTGAAAATTGGTACAAAAGATAAGAAAGTTTACAGAGAAGAGCACGGTAACTCAGTATGTCCACCATACCAGAGGCGAAACTCTTCTGAACTAAAAATTGGTACAAAGGATAAGAAAGTTTAGACAGAAGAGCACGGTAACTCTGTATGTCCACCATACCAGAGACGAAACTCTTCTGAATTAAAAATTGGTACAAAGGATGAGAAAGTTTAGACAGAAGACACGGTAACTCAGTATGTCCACCATACCAGAGGCGAAACTCTTCTGAATTGAAACTTGGTACAAAAGAAAGTTTAGGCAGAAGAGCACGGTAACTCAGTATGTCCACCATACCCGAAGCGAACCTCTTCTGAACTAAAAATTGGAACAAAGGATAAGAAAATTTAGACAGAAGAGCACGGTAACTCAGTATGTCCGCCATACCAGAGGCAAAACTCTTCTGAATTAAAAATTGGTACAAAGGATGAGAAAGTTTAGACAGAAGACACGGTAACTCAGTATGTCCACCATACCAGAGGCGAACCTCGTCTGGATTGAAAATTGGTACAAAAGATAAGAAAGTTTACAGAGAAGAGCACGGTAACTCAGTATGTCCACCATACCAGAGGCGAAACTCTTCTGAACTAAAAATGGATACAAAGGATAAGAAAGTTTAGACAGAAGAGCACGGTAACTCAGTATGTCCACCATACCAGAGGCGAACCTCTTCTGAATTGAAAATTGGTACAAAAGATAAGAAAGTTTACAGAGAAGAGCACGGTAACTCAGTATGTCCACCATACCAGAGGCGAAACTCTTCTGAACTAAAAATTGGTACAAAGGATAAGAAAGTTTAGACAGAAGAGCACGGTAACTCTGTATGTTCACCATACCAGAGACGAAACTCTTCTGAATTAAAAATTGGTACAAAGGATGAGAAAGTTTAGACAGAAGAGCACGGTAACTCAGTATGTCCACCATACCAGAGGCGAAACTCTTCTGAATTAAAAATTTGGTACAAAAGATAAGAAAGTTTAGACAGAAGAGCACGGTAACTTAGTATGTCCACCATACCAGAGGCGAAACTCTTCTGAGAGGATTTTTTTTTAAAGTAGGGGAAAATCCGTTACGGACATCTGGGAAGATGACCCAGGTAGTGTCGGACTTCCGCTCAAGCTACGGGTACCGTTTAAAAACCTCTACTTCTTCGGACCGGGCCCTTGGCCCCCAATCCCTCCGTCGGAACAGTACAATAGTGATGGAGCACTATTGTAAACTGTTTTGCCTGAAACATAAGAAACAAACAAAACAAAACATTTCCGAAATGGAAGTCGTAGCCTAGAGGACCATCACTTGCTCTCCTAATCCAGGTTGTTTAGAATTTTCGAACTAACAGTTTCGACTATTTGTCAAAATGTCGTTATTTTTTAGAATTTGGACTTTTTTTGATGGTCAGTTTAGACTTGAAGTTTCGACTTTGATTAAAAAAAAGTAAAAGAGCAAATAAATATCCATTTAGAAAAATTCAAAATCCTTCAAAGAAAGCATTAGTTGAAATGTTAAATTTTTGGAAAAGATCCAGAAAAAGGTCAAAATTTTAAGGAAAGTGGAACTTCTTCAAACACTCAATAGTTCCAGAAAAAGTCAAAATTTCATCATTTTTTTTTTCAGAAATTATAATATTTTTATTGAAAATTTCGACTGTTTTTTTAATGCCAAACATTTTTCAAACTTTCGACACTTTTTGCAGTTTCGTTTTTTTAAAATGGCCACATTTCATAGAATGTCGACTTTTTTCACATTTTCGACTATTTTTGTTTTTTTTTTAATTTGGCTACATTTTAATTTTCGAAATTCTTTAAAAATTTGAATTTTCTTAAAATTTTGACTTTTTTTTAAGTTAAATCCAAAAAAAAAGTTTAACATTTTTTAGCAATTTTCATTTTGTTGACCTAAAATTCCAACTTTTTTAATAAATTTTTAACTTTGGTTCAAAATTTTAGCTACTAAAAATTTAAACTTTTTTCAAACTCTTTAACTTCTCAATATTTCGACTTTTGAAACCTCGATTTATCTAATAATTTTTGACTTATTTGCAATATTCCGGCTTAGAAAATTTTGGTTTTTATTGATAAGTTGGGTGAAAATTTCCCAATTATTCAAAACTTAAACTTTTTTAAAATTTCGAATTATTTTAAAAACTCGATAATAATTCTCAGATCGTTTGAATGTATTTACTTCTTCAAAGTTTTGATATATTTTTTTTAATTTGGACTATAAAATTTCAACCTATTTGTTTGAAAAATTCTTCACTTTCATTTTTGACTTCTCTTGGAAATTGGAAAGTTTTTAAAAATTTTGGCCTTTCCTTAAATTGTTTATATATTTCGTATATTTTTTTAAATTTTAGAAAGATAAATGTGTCAGAAAATTTTGACTTTTTTTTTGAAAATTTTAACCTTTTCTTAAATCTGTACTTCTCTAAAATTTTCGATTTTTTTAATTCCCACGTTATCAAAAATTTCGCTTTTTCCAAATGTTCGAATTTTTCAAATTTTTTTAAAATTAAAAGTTTGTGGAAAACTTAAAAATTTCGACTATTTTTTTAATTTCAAAATTTCGAATTTGTATTAAAATTTCCAAATTTTTTATATTTTCATTTTTTTAAATTTTTGCCTTTTGTAAAAATATGAATTTTTCTCAAAATTTTAGCTTCATTTCAAAATTGCAACTTTTTATGAAAATGTCGACTTTTTTTTTAAATTCATGTCTTAATAGTTTGACTTTTTAAATATTTAACTTTTCTAAATTTTGCCATTTTGAAAATTTCGACATTTTTCAAATTTTACTTTTCGAGAATTTCAGATTTCTCTGAAAATTTAACAATAACAATTTTTGATAATGTTGAGATTTTTGAAGGGTTGAATTTTTCCAAAATTGCGATTTTATGTAAAAATTTCTACTTTGATTTCTTGTCAAAATTTATGCTTCATTTATTTCCAAATATGTCTATTTTTTGAAAATTTCCATATTTTTTTGAAAATTTCCATATTTTTTTTTACAATTCGACTCGAAGTTTGTATTTTTTCGAAAATTTAGCATTTCTGTTGCAAATGACGTTCTTTTTCGCAAAATTTCTACTTTTTAAAAACACTCACTTTTTTGAAAATTTCACCTTTTTCTCAAAATTTAAAATTATTTGTAAATTTTTTAAAAAAACTATCGACATTTTTCAAATCTTACTTTTCGAGAATTTCAGATTTCGCTAAAAATTTAACAATAAAATGTTTTGATAATATTGAGATTTTTGAAAGGTTGGATTTTTCCAAAATTGCGATTTAATGTAAAAATTGCTACTTTGATTTCTTGTCAAAATTTGGGCACTTTTTAAAACCTTAATGTTTTTGAAAATGTCGACTTTTTTAAGCTTCATTTGTTTTCAAATATGTCTATTTTTTTGAAAATGTGCATATTTTTTTTACAAATTCGACTTCGAAGTTTGTATTTTTTCGAAAATTTAGCATTTCTGTTGAAAATGACGTTCTTTTTTGCAAAATTTCTACTTTTTAAAAACACTCACTTTTATGAAAATTTCACCTTTTTCTCAAAATTTAAAATTATTTGAAATTTATAGGAGTTGGAAATAGTTTTAAAGGTTTTCTAAGAGATGGCGTTGTAAACGTATGTTGCATGTGGGCACTCCAAAACTATATTCGCGCCAAAGAACTATATTACAGCTTGGATTGTCAGTATGTGTCATCTTGCGCAAATGTAAACAACATACATTCCAAGACCATTCAATATGTCGACTTTCGTGCCGAATAAACGCAATTTGCGGGAAGCTTTATTGTTCTGGTTCCATTTGAAAAAAACTGCTGCTGCGAGTCGTTTGCTGCTCGAGGAAGCTTACGGAAGTTGTACTCCATCGATTTCGACATGTGAGTACTGATTTCGACGCTTCAAAAGTGGTGATTTTGACACCGATGACGAGGAACGTCCCGGCCAGCCGAAAAAGTTTGAAGACGAAAAATTGGAGGCGTTACTCGACGAAGATCCGTGTCAAACGCTCCAAGAATTGTCCGTATCATTTGGAGTTGACTTGTCAACAGTCGGCAAACGTCTCAAAGCCATGGTTATGATTCAGAAGCAAGGAAATTGGGTGCCATACGAGCTGAAGCCGAGAGACGCGGCTTATGACGTGCGAACAGCTGCTCGTGCGTCAAAAAAGGAAAGGTTTTTTGCATCGCATCGTCACTGGCGATGATTACGATAACCCCAAACGTAAAAAATCGTATGGATACCCCGGCCACACATCGTCATCAATGCCAAGGCCGAATATCCATGGATCCAAGCTGTATTTGGTGGGATCAGCTGGGCGTCATTATTATGAGCTGCTCAAACCGAACGGAACCATCACCGGGACCTCTACCGAACACAATTGATGCGTTTGAGCCGGGCATTGAAGGAAAAACGGCCGCAATTCGAGCAGCGGCATAACAAAGTCATCTTACAACATGACAACGCTCGTCCTTATGTGGCAAAACCCGTCAAAAAGTAATTGGAAACGTTGAAATGGGATGTTCTACTGCACCCGCCGTATTCCCCAGATATTGCCCCGTCCGATTACTACTTGTTCCGATCGATGGTACATGGCTTGGTTGACCAGCACTTAACCTCCTACGAGGAAACGAAAAAATTCATCGATACATGGATCGCATCAAAAGGCGAACTGTTCTTCCGAGCTGGTATCCGAAAATTGACAGAAAGATAGAAAAAAAGTAGTGGCTAGCGATGGACAATACCTTGAATAATCGATTTGTAACCATTTTTGCTCAATAAAGCCTCAAGTTTCGAAAAAAAAACCTTTAAAACTAATTCCAACTCAGTAATTTTTTAAAAAAATTAAAATTTTGACTACTTTCTTAATTTCAGTTACTTTAAAATATCGACTTTATTTAAAAAAATTTCAATTTTTGTCGTTTTGTTCAAATTATAAATTTTAATGATCTCTACTTTTTACTTTTCAAAATTTTGATTTTTTATGAAAATATCGACTGTTCTGACAATGTTGGCTCTTCTTCAATATTTAGACTTCTACAATTTTGAATTTTATTAAAAATATCACGGAGCATTTTCTAAATCTCAATTTTTTTCAAAGTTTTGACTATCTTTGACATTTTTGATTATTTTTCAAATTTCAACTTTTTAAAAATTCGAATCTTTTGAAAATTTATTTTTTAAATTCACGAATTTTTTGAAAATATCGACTTTTTCAAGACTTTGACATTTTCTGATAATCAGATTTAATTTTAATTTTATGAAAATGGTGACTTTTTCAAAATTTCGCCTTTTTTGAAAATTATAACTTTAAAATTTTAGCTTTTATCAAAATTTTAACATTGCTTAATATTTTCAAGTTTTTTCGCAGAATTTACTTACACATCTTGAAGATGTAAAAGTAATTTGACTAAAAATATTCTCAATATTAAGCGATATTAAGACAAAAACAGAAAGAAACATCATTGCTTATTGATAATTTACAAAGAGCACTCAAAAATATCATCGTCAGTAAGTTATACGTCGCATGAAAAAGTAATAAAGAAAAAAAATCCATTATAATGGCAAAATGGTTGTTGAATCTTGGACGGTAAATTAAGCTCAGAAAAAAGGACATTTTAATTATTTTCGAAAATGTCCTTTTTTCTGAATTCAATTGTTGGGAAGTCTTCTTCTAGCCGCTTGAAGAAGACTTCCCAACATGATCTTCCAAAGGGGGGGGGGGGGGCATAATGTGTATTCGAACACATTTTGACTTTTTACAAATGCAAAATTTTTTGAAGAGCCGGATTTTTCTAAAATTTGGACTTTATTTTCAAAATAGGGGCCCTCTTAAAATTTCTGCTTTTTAAAATACATTTTTATTCACTTCAAAATTTCTACTTTTTTCAAATTTTCGTCTTTTTTGAAATTTTGACATTACTAAAAAAAATCTGACTTCAAAAATTACAAATGTTTGTAAGAATTTGGTTAAGGTTTGAGTTTTATTTTTGAAAGGTTGAAATATTTTCACGATTTTATTACATAATTGGGACTTTTTTCAAATTTGGACTTCTTTAAAATTGAACAATTTTTTTTCCCAAATTTCAAATTTTCGAAACTTTTAGTTTTTTATAATTTCGATTTCTTTTAAAGATAAGTATGGCCGTTCTTTAAGGTTTCTGAATTTTTTTTGGAATATTTAGCTTTTTTCAAAAATTCCCCTTTTTTGAAATTTTTCACTATTTTTAAATATTTTGAGACGTTTTTCAGAATTTCGATTATTTTGTAAGATTTTTCTGAATTCAATTGTTGGAAAGTCTTCTTCTAGCCGCTTGATCGCCGTGTAATCTTACGTTTTTTCGAGTAATTAAAGTATAAATTTTAACAAATAGCTCAAAATTGTACATAAAGATAAAAAAAAAATTCGAATTGGAGTATTTTCGGTTTTTTGAATTTTTTTAGAAGATTTACCATAGTAATGTATATTTCTTTTTACACCATCAAAAAGAAGACATTTTAACGAACAAAAAGTCTACCGAGTTTTTTGAAAAAGCTAAAATATTAACGTGAGATTTTCCGACTGAAAATTAGGGTGCTTTTTCGATATTGAGTCAAAATAAGGTAAAAAAATAAATATTTTAAATCAAAACATTTACAGTGTCTTAAGGATATAAAAAGGTAGATTTTCACCAAATTTCGTAAAAAAAAATATTTTGTAAAAGAAAAATAAAAAACCATAAACCTGGTTTTTTGAATTTTTCACGTGAATTTTGAGGTTATGTTGAAAAAGTGTAATAACAAAAGTTGTAGATCTTCTTATTACCTATAACTTCGCTATTTAACTTTTTTCAATAAGATTTGTAGTTTTGCCAGAAATCGAGATAAACCGTTATTTACCCTTAAAAACTCACCCCCTACCCCTTCCCGACCTCAGATCGCCCGTAATTTATTTTTCCTTTCATTTTTGTTGCATTATCTTCCTTTTTTAATAGGTTTCATCCTACTATAATTTTTTTTTCACTTTTTATCGTTTTTGAAGGCTTCTACCCTGCTCTATTAAAAGATATCAAACTTTTGAAAAATAATGTCAGCATTTTGAAAAGATACTGTCAAAAGTTGACCTTTTTAAAAAATTCAGGGATTTTGTTAAAATGAAAAAAATTTCCTAAAAACGTTTACAAAAGTGGAAATTTCGAAAAATAATTTGAATTTCAAATATAATCAAAATTTTAAATAAATACGAAGATTTAAAAAAATGAAGCATTCTTTAAATTTTCAAAAAAGCCGAAATTTTTGAAGAGCCTAAATATTGAAGGAAACTGAAAATTATCAAAACATTTTAAACTTTCATAAAAAGTAGAAAAATAAACATTGAAATACAAATCTTGTCCCCTGAAACCAACAGATGTTGGTTGTTTTTTTTTTAATCTTTCTCGGTTTCAGGGGACAAGATTTGTATTTTAATTTTTAATGATAACCAAGGACCAGTCAGTTCCACCAAAATCATGACTTCTTGATCTAAGCAAACGCTTGACTATTGATAAATTATTATTAGTTGATTAGCTCCATTTTAGGTTTTACTTTTGTAATGTGATACTGCATCTGCGGGAATGTTTAATTACACTTTTTACTTTACTAATTGCAAAACTATTATAAAGTGAAGGTAGCATGTACAAAGTTTATTTCAACATATTCAAAATTAATTTCACGGCTTAATTCGAGAAGATAATCTGCAAATATAATTACTTATTCAGAAAATAGCATCGGTGAACACTCCGCTGCATTGAATCGAGATGAAAGCCTCACGATGTTAAACCGCTCTTGGTCACTGATACTAATCTTTGCTTGTGTTGTATTGATTTTAGTTCAATACCTCCGTAACAAAGAATCGTTACATAATTTTAATTCCAGCTTCATAAGATCGCAAATAGACCTTAATCTACTTTAATAAATGCGATAAAGAAAAGAGATAAACCTTAAAGGTCTGAAAGAATTTGAATGTAAAATTACGTACGTATTACATCACAAACAACTAGAGTGTAGATAGAGGAATGAAATGCAAAGCATAACCAACGAACATGAATACGTATGATGCACTCAAACTAGTAAATACGTGTTTGTTTAACTTTCCCGCTTTCCTGGGAACTTTACGGCAACTTCTCCTCTCCGCTGTTTCCAGTTGACTTTAATACATCGCAAATGTAACTATTATTCCTCAGAAACACGTAACTGTTTTATAAGATTCGAGATCGAAACATTCAGCGATAATATCGAACAATAATTATTGAATTCCATTCCGTTTTAAAATGATTCGAACAGATAATGAAATAAAGTTGTTAAATGTTAAAGTAAACAGCAGAAAAGAGTCAATAAGGGTCGGAAATAGGAAGCAGTTATTAGCTGATGTTTTAAACTGAATAATCTAGTTCTATGTCTGGACTGGGGACTGGGGGAGTATAAGTTTACCGTAAAGGGACAATAACCGAGGGGTGCAACAACCGAGTAGCTCTCACCTGTGGTTCAAGCTGGTAGGTACCCTAGCAGCTGTCGTCTGTGTTTTTATTTTTATTACCATTACCACATCTAATACCTCCACATGTTCTATTCCACCTTAGCCTTACATATCACCACACTATTCAACATGTGAAAATTAACAAACGATATAATATCAAATTGAATGTTTAGTAGAATTTGTAATTTTAACTGTATTATTTCAGATAGAGAGGATAAGATTACGTTTAATGTAATTTATTAAAGAACTTAAAACATGTGCACATTCGTTTTATTCCATACGACAGACAGAGATATTCTTCCGCGTGACAGTGTTAACAATTTCTTGATGGCTATCTAGTGTCTAGTGTGTTTTCAGTTCTGTATACAAATGTGGAAATTTGCAGACTGGATCTTATTGATTTCATGATAAGAAACTTAATAAAATAGAACTACTAGAATCAAATATTACTTACTTTAACCGTCCCCTCTTTTACCTTTTAATGTAAAGCAGTGGTTTCAAACTTTTAACACCATTTATAATTTTCGCAACATCGAGTACCCTGTCATCAAAAAACTTTCCTTCTCGTGAGATATAAACATTACAGCCGTTCTTGTTGTACAAATTACTATGATCAGAGTCATGTTGTAAATTTTTTCAGTTTGATCAGGCCCGAATTTAAGACGATTGGAACGATTGGGCCCAATCGAGCCCCGCATCACCATCAAATTAACAAAAATTTATTTTTCGAAATTTAAAGCAAATTGCCTTTGACGATAAAGGATAAATTATAGATTATTCAAATAATTAAATATATATTTAAGTTCACATTAATGGATGAGATTTATTATTGCGTTTATTGTAACTAGCTGATATGAGGAGTTTTGTGCAGAAGTGGCTCAAGTGAATCCATGGATATACACTGAAAATTCTTTCACAACATATTACATATTGCGCTGTCGTGGTCATGGTATCATGGATCATGGTGTCCTCGAGCAAAGTCAGACTTGTCTCGTGTTATTCATAGCAATAATATGCTGTAAAAATAAATCTTTACAAAAAAAACATTATAGTCTATCGAAATCTTCATCTATATCCATACTTTTATGAAGGATTTGATTCCCAAAAATATCAATTTGTGGTGTCTTGCTGCTGCCTATACGTTCAGTATTTTTAGTAATACTTTGATCGTACGATAGAGCCTATGATTAATTGACCTGATTTGTTTGAACGTTGCTATTCTGTGTGACCTTCTCAAATGTGTTCCATGTACCTGAAAGTTCCGGTTTGACTCGAATGATCCTCGTATAGCGGTCATTTGTTAAAAGCTCAAAAAGACAAGTTTCTGCAAAAAAAGATCGAATTAAGCAAAACTTATGTAAATGAGTGGTATTTTAAATTCTCATTTTAACCTCTTTTGATGGCTTTATTGAAGTAGACAAAAGAAATCTAAACAATTAATGCAAGTAGTGTCTCTGTTCGACCATGAACGCCGTGAAATTTGTATGGAACATGAATTAAAAGGTCGGGCGGTAATTGGACAATTGATAGATTTAATTAACTATAGAGAGCCAACCTTAATTATTATGAAACTCCCAATAATCAATTTCAGTCTAAGCATAAAACACAACCCAAGTTATCACAGGCGATCTGTATTCAACATAACGGTGAAGCGAAGTTAAGTTCGCCGTTTTCCCGTCCTTCTCCAGTTTATGCGGCAACCTGGCCCTCTCTTTTTAAAGCAATATCTAGCGCACTTTCATTTGTCTCACTCTCGACCGTTCTTTGTCTCGGCTTGCCATGTGTTCTTAGGGCACACGCCGTAAAGCTTCTTATTGCTCGCTCTCTCTTTCTCATCCTTCCATCTCAGTAGGTTGATAATTTGTAATGTCAGATCTGTTGTTAGGTGGTTCGTTTTAGTTTAT
Source organism: Dastarcus helophoroides (assembly GCA_028583605.1). Lineage (NCBI taxonomy): Eukaryota > Metazoa > Arthropoda > Insecta > Coleoptera > Bothrideridae > Dastarcus > Dastarcus helophoroides. Next base: position 2,594,017 of record CM053326.1, read on the forward strand.
CAGTAAATTCTTGAATCCCGCACAGATAAATAGAAATGTTCATATTGAACATCGTTGGCTCGGTGACGTTTACGTTGCCCCATCTATACCATTGTTTTACAATGTTGTTCAATTAGTTAATTATTTCGTTGGTTTCTCGAGTCCCTAAACAGCGTTTAGATCTGATTAATCACTTCTGCATCATCCGTTATTTTAATTAAACTCCGCGCTCTTGTTTCCTGGTGTTCTCAAAATCTTAAATTTATTCAGGAATGTATTATCCCTTTTTGCAGCAGCTCTTAAAATTAGACAATAGAATACTGTAAAGTTTGGAGCTTCATCCAACAGTGCTACTGCATTATAAATAACCGATTTTTCAAAGCGGAAAATTTAAAAATTATTTCGAAATGATATCAACAATAAGTATGTACTAGAGATGCACACGATACATCGATGTATCAAAAACGTCGATGTTTTCGCTTTCGATGTTCTTCTAAATTTAGTATTTTTCTGGAATTTCGACTTTTTTCAAAGTTTCGAATTTCGAGTTTTAAAATTTCTCCTCTTTCAAACTTT